>WMED01020102.1:0-12249 GCA_019650415.1 Pipa parva
GGCGCAGTCGCCCGAACTGTTCGCACTACTTCGGACAATGGTGAATTCCCCCCAAAATCTGAAATATGGTAACACTACAGCACATAGTTTTAAGTGAACCAAAAGGCAAATGATCACCAATGGGTTCTTCTGTCTGCTACTAATACCCGAATAATAATAGGAACTGTAGTTTTGTGGGGGGGGGTTTTAACAAGCTACAGTACTATATTAAACAAAAGTATTCCAGTCATGAAAGAGATGAATCTAGAAAAACAAATGTGAAAATATGTTTTGGCAACTATGCTTTTCAAGTGGATAAAAGTTTTCCAAAACAACCTTATGGATTATAAATAATAATAATAGGATACTAACAATCACCTCGGAGTTCCATGCCCTGTATAAAAAGTATATGGTCATGGAACTCTTTGGTGACTATCTATTTCTTTGAAAATTAAGAAAAGTAGGGACTTCCGGGAGGCAGAGGTTTATGGTCCTGCAAAGTAATACAACAGCTTAGGACAGAGATTCATCAATATTGCCAAGATAAATTACATTTATAACTAGACCTTACCCCAGAATGGGCAATCTTTGGAATATACACTTCTACTCAAAATAAAACTTTAACCAGACACAATTGCATATTATTAACAAAAATAGCAGCTACAACCAAAAACAAAGCAATTATCGCCCATTGGATACAAACAACACCACACCCCCCTCCAATAGAAACAGTCTACAATCTAATTACATTTTTATTCGATATGGATTGGATATATTCCATGATCTCAAAAGAAAAATGGTTAAAAAAAACTTCTGCCTAGTCTGGAACCCATATATTCTCACTTTACCCAGAACAATACAGTTTCTAATAAAATCACAATGTCAATATTTCACTTCAATATTTTTACTTCACAAAGTACACATTAACTTGTTCCTTGTACACCACTGCTTGCCTTGTGGGTTTGACAGTCATCTTATTTACTTAAACTTACTTTTATGTTTACCACAATTTTTCTATTATACATCATCTTTAATATGTTAAGTTTATAAATATACAGCTATAAGTGCACCAAATAATATAATCTACTTTAATGTTCTGTTAATATTGAATATATGCTTGATGTTGAGAACACTATTAACTTAAAGAATTCTAAGTTTTGTACTTGTTGCATTCATAATATTTTTGCCACAATAAAAGAAAAATTTTAAAAACTTTAAAAAAGGAGTTCATAATCCTCTACATCAGCGGTTCTCAAACTGTGGGTTGCGACCTCTTTGGGGGGTCGAACAACGCTCTCACAGGGGTCGCGAACATGCTGTGAAGCCGGTAGTGAGCACAGGTCCCTTTATATAAGGGTTCCTGCGTGGCCAGAATGTCATCACGTGACACACGACACGATGACATCAAGCCTGAACGTCAGCGCATGACGTCAGTACAGGGGGAGAAGTTTTTGAACCCCACAGGGTTCTTATTCTAAGAGATGAAGCTGTGATTATTCTACAAGACAGGAACAATATGGCTATTTACAAATTCTCTTTTACATAATTGCTGATTAGCTATTAAGGTAAACACAGTGGGAGAAGATAAGAGACTCTACAGGGTGAATGCACTGCATGTGCTCGTCAATGTCCCCTGATTTACTAACCTTTAGGCTAGGTTCACACTAGCATATGATGCACAGCGCATCATACGCTAGTGTGAAAAAAATATGACGAACTTTTCTTTTGTACTTACCAGCAAAAGTGTGAATGCTCCCTCTGCGTTCACATCACTTCCTATGTGGTCACATTTTGGTGCGGCGTATCACACGCTGGCCAAAATGCGACACACAGCGTTTCGGACCCAGCGTATGCACATCATACGCTAGTGTGTCCGGAACTAGGTGAGTAGTATCGGCTTTCACAACTGCTGTAGTCAGTTGTGATTTATTTATATGACTTTTGATAGAAATTTAATCCAAATGCCACATTCTATTCAGTTGTATTATCAATTTTAAGATATTGACCTCATTTTACAAGAAACTTACTAGACAGTTCTCTCTCTCTCTGTATATACAGTATATATATATATATATATACACACACACACACACACACACACACACACACATTTTTCTTACATTTGTATAAAGTTGTTTTAAATAAGATATACTGCATTACTGCATATGAAAGTTACCCTTAAGTCCCATAAAGCTAAGCCTTTTCTGATACATCTGTCACTGGGTTACAAAACTTGGGCTACACAAAAAAGAAAGAAAACAACTGTGTTTTGTACTAATTAAGTAATTTTTGCAGGAATTGTAGTACGAACAAAGAAGGTGAAAAACTGGATACAGATGTGACAAAAAAAACTTATTTATCTTTATTAGTTTGCAAAATATTCATCCCCGCTGCTAGCGCTAAATAATTTATCACCTCCAGTAAGAACTCCTGAATATTGGAGTAACAAAAACTTCCTGTCTGCCAAACCTGTAGCAATGCTATTTCATGCAGTTTGGTGCACTGTTTAATATGACAAAATATAAATATATCAAAACTATAGCAACATGCAGTCTTGCTGTTTGGCTAGATTGCTAAAATGAATCACTGACAGCAAAGCAGAAGCCTGTAGAAACTGAGAAGAAAATAGATTAATAGCAAACTACATGAAATAATGCTGAAATGGCTTGGGCTAAATAAAGTCTATTTCATCACATGATAACTAGAGATGAGCAGTTCTGATTTGTATTAATCTAAAGAAATCCAACACTGCTGATCCAAAGCAGGTTTAAATCTTCTCAGATTAAACAATGAAAGACTTGGCGAAAGTTATTAAACTTGGAAAGACTGCTCTGGTTCTGAGTTTAGCAAGAGAAATCTCATATTGTTCTCACGAGATTTCTTGAGATCTCGAGATCGATTTTTCAAATTTTTTTTGATGGAAATCTAGCCATTATTTACAGTAGTAAAAAATACAGTATCAAAAATTTTGAAAAATCGGAATAAAAAAACTCGATCTCAAAATCTCAAAAGAAATCGCATGAGAACAATGCGAGATTTCTCTCGGTAAACTTAGAAAGACCCCAAGCAGTCTTTCCGAGTTTAATAACTTTCACTCTTAGGGGATAATTCAGCAATGTGCGAAGTGAGCACTGTATCCTTTGGCTCACTTCGCACATGCTGTTATGTGCTCGCTGATGTCCTGCCCGCAGGTTTCCAGTCTCGGGGAGACCAGTTGAGTTGCCTCGCGGAGACTGAAATCCCTTTAAAGCGTTCGCTGATGTCCGAGTGCAGGACATCAGCGAGCGCATAACAGCATGTGCGAAATGATGCGAAGGATCCGGATCTCACTTCGCAAATTGCTGAATTACCCCCTACTTAGACTGATATGAATAAAATACAAAAAAAGAAACGTGGTAAAACACTATCAAACTTGTGAAATAAAAATAATTGAATAAGTGTGTGATTTTGCCCTGTGCATATCTTTGTAATGTGGAGACCATCATGAATATTCTATGGAAATCATCAGTGCAGGTTAACAAACAGCAACATTTCCAGGAGTACAATCCACCCTTGTTCAGCATGTTGAAGGGTGAATTGTACTAGACGTTGCACTTGATAAAGGGCAGGACGCCCAAAAACATGTAGTGTTAGTTCACTTGATTACCCAATAAAGGGTTGCAGCACAGCTGTGTTTGTGAGGTTTCTTCATTTTCATGAATGCGAAATGTAGATGTTCCAAGTCATCCACATAAAAACACATTAGGGATATTTATAAAGGGTTGAAAAGATCATTTTGACCTTTTCATTTGACCTTTTAATGATGTATATTTCTGCTTCCCTTTGCTTTCCAATTATGCCAATTTATAAAGGATCATAGAAATATCTGGAAAGATTAAAAAAAAAAATCAGTTGAAACATTTATGTGGTTTCTCAGTTAGGTTCACTTTCTCCTTCATATCAATTTTGATTTCGATATCGACATGTCTTTTCATTGGTTTATTGATGATATTTGTGACTGTGGCCAAGTCACAGGGTCAAGTCTATAGGAAATAATGTTTCACACCAGCCTGAGGCAGGTGAACACTTTTTGGGTGATAAAATTTGCTGAAAACTGTACTTGGTCCTTTTATACGCAGCACAATATTGATATCGACATGTTACGCAGCGATATTGGAAAGTTCCATCGGGTAAAAAGCCTATTAGACCAAAACAAATTGAAATTAGGAAAACCAATATTTCAGATCTTAGTAAATAAGCCTTTTTTGTCCTTGTTATAGAATACATTTTTTGACTTAATTATAAAATCAATTATTTTCACAGAGAGTTAAACAAAATACATTGTAGCAAATCGGGGAGGCTTTTCTCTGTTGTCTTTGTTATTTGTATGTAGCGGTTTGAATAATTTTCAGCACACAGTCTACTTTGAACATATTCCAAAGAGATTAAACTACAAAAAGTAAACATCAGCACATGAGAGATACACTCTAATGTAATTTAGAACATCAAATGCTTCTGTGTTTTTTATTCAGAATTTCCACCCCTGCCAGCACTGTGGGATGTCTGGTTATTAATGAAGATTTGCCCCAGCATTATAAATTCATGTGGACAAATCCTCTTCTCATGCTTGACTGTAACAGAAATATTTCTTTATGATATTGCTTGCCTCCAGCACCACAGCTATCGAGGACACCAAATACGCTTGGAAGAACAAAAGAGTGATCAATCAGGAGTTCTAAGAGGCCTATACCCTGACATTGTTATTATATATAGGGGTAATAAACATGCCTCTTTTTTTTCTTTATGTAGCATTTTTAAAGATGTATTTTGTATTTAATGAACAAATAATACAAAATCAAAAAATATAATTGTATGTGTATCAGTCACAATACATCACAGTGGCTCCAAGACTATATATAAAAACTGTATTAGGTGAAATTCAATTACAGCCTCAATGACAGAGGAGCAGTATAAAAATAAATATTTCAACAAGTCTAAAATAGTGTATATAATAATTCAGCAGAAATGTAAAAGAATAGCTATAATTGTATCATAATTCAATCATCAATGGAGATTCCAAAGTAGTTTAAATAATATTAAATGCCATAGATCAGATCAGTCTTTCATAGCAACACTAGCAGGGTGTGCGTCGGAAGAATCTGAATGAGATTAATATCCTTGTTGTTGCTAGTAATAGTGTTATTGCGATATTCTTCAGAACACACACACAGTAGCTTATTCCTCATGTTTCCAATGATTTTATTCTATTTGAACATACATTGTTCTGTTAACAATTTGCTACTTAGGGGGTTATTGATCAAAGTGAGAATTCAACTCTAAAAGTAAATTCTTATCACTTAAGGTGGCTATGCCCTGATTCTCTACTCCTTATTCATTAAACAGTGGATTCCAATAGCACTGCATTATCAACTAATGATGTATTTTTTTTAGGTTCTCATTCAGTGGATGTATCTGAATATGTTGTGGGTGGATTCTGGATCTGCTGGGTTTCCATCAGCTGCTGGAAAAGTTCTAGTGTAGAAACAGCAATGACTATAAAAGTATAGTCCCCTATATAGAACCAGCTTACTGGTCCATCGAGTGATAAATACTAAAGTTCACCACATACAGGCATATTTGTTTGCTAACTTTGATCTTTATATAACAAAACAGTAAATGAGGATGGAAAGTCCTTTATCAAACAAGTTTAAAAATCCAAGCTACTCATGGTCATATTTTTTGTGTTTGTTCATCATCAGACCACAAAAAAAAAAAACAGACATCTGCATCTACAAATTTTGTCCGAAATTA
The DNA here is from genome assembly GCA_019650415.1 of Pipa parva. NCBI lineage: Eukaryota > Metazoa > Chordata > Amphibia > Anura > Pipidae > Pipa > Pipa parva. Next base: position 5,770 of record WMED01020102.1, read on the forward strand.
GTCACTGTCAGATCAGCCCATGTAGGATCATATTTTGATGGTTAAATGACAGGAACATGCATGATGGGCATCTTTAATGAAAAGTGATTATTTATTGCAGTAGCCTCCAGTTACCAGGCAGTACTCCAGGGGAAAAACTTGGCTAATACAGCATACCTACTAATATGCTTAGCTCACCGCTATTTAACTAATTTAAGCAGCTATGATGAAAGTGGTTCAGTGTATGGGTATGTTCAAATCAATGCTGTGATGTTAATTTTAACAACTTGCAGGAAATGACAGCACAATTCCAATGACTAGAATAAAGCTGCTATAGATATAATCCAGGTTCTGTTTATTTTATTGAAAAGGCTTTAGACAGTTGCACATCTGCCACAAATATGGTAGGGGGTGCTCTAAGGTGGATATTGACTACGCTGGCAAAAATGCATATAAACGCTGGTGAAAATGCAACGGCAAGCATTTCGTTATGCGTGCGCTCGTGCATTGAGATAGTGTGGCCGGAACAAGGCAAGTTCCATAGGGATTTGTGGCGCGGCTTTTTTTTTAATGCACGGAGTATAGACACAAGGAAATCTAGAAGAAAATACAAAAAACATTCTAATACAGAGGATAACACCAATGACCTGTAAGTCATACTTTAATCATATCATCAAATCCCCTCCTAAAAATTATGTAGCTGTTATTTGACATTTTAACTTGTTAACCCCATAAGCTTTACACTATTTTGGCCAGCTGCATAAGGCCACACTGGTGTCTCTTTACAATATGATATATTTCACTACTAAATGTTTCATTATTACAGGATAAGCTCAAACAACATGGAAGGGAACCCATTTTGGGTTTCCATAAAAATCTTTAATTTTTTTTATATTACTAGTACCAGGGTCAGCTTTTAACCTTTGAAGAACCAACAGTACAAGTACACTTAATGTACAGAGAAAGTGCCCTGCCCTTTAAATAAAAAGAACTTATATAGTACAGTATGTTTCATCGCTTTTGGACAAGTTGGGTCACTAAAGGCTAGCAGACAAGATTTGTTTTGTGTGAGTGCAACCTTTATATATTTTTAATTTTCTAAGTAATTGAAGCATACTGCACTATATAAGTTCTTTTTTTAAAGGGCAGCACATTTCCTCTGTACTTTTTGGCATTTTATGACAATATGTGGGCTCGAGAGGATTTTGCTGAACACCCCATAAAGTGGACAAATACGATTAGACACGCCTGGACTTACTACCCTTTTTATATAAAGTACTAGAACACTTGTAGGTCATAAAATGAGTTTTTTTGTACACCAGATCAGTACAATCAGCTGTAGTTATTATGCATAATAAACTCCTCAGTCTTTGGATTGAAGGTGTAATAATGCTGACAAAAGGTAACTGTTTTCCCTCCTATCCTAAAAAAGGCATATTTGCTATTTTATAACAGGTTTTTATAGTATGCTCTTTCCCAAGACTTTTGTTGCTTTTCACACAATCTCTTATCCAATCTATTTTCCTTTCAAGACTATACGTCTAATATGAGAAAGCTGTGACTGATGCCCTCCTAGGGTGCACAGAATGGAAAGATGTGACGTGCAAGAAAATATTCATATCATTCATTTTAACATACAGATCAGATTGTTATTGCCAATGCTTCTTATAAATCAGCTAATCCAGAAAGGCTATTTGTATTCACAGTCAACTTAATACATAATAAACTTGAATTCATTTTATCTGAAATGTCTGTAGGGTTGAACATGGCAAACCCACAATGCAAAAATGTTATCAATTACCAATCAACAACAATTAGGTGTCATTAATAGAGTCAGCGAACTGACAAATAGGGTTAGCCTATAGTAAATGTGCATACATTACATTTTATGAAAATATCTTTTAAAAAATTGGGCTCACAATTAATTAAACGCACATTTTCTATAACTTTAAGGCCAGGTTCACACTGGTGTATTTTAACGGTGTATTTTAAACATATTTCCTAAGTGTACATACACAAAGCGAAGAATGTGGCCAGATAGAAGGAGACGCGAACATCGAGGGAGCATTTACACTACATTGGGTAAATACAATAGAAAAGTGCGTCCTGAAGATAAGCCAGCATGAACTTGCCGGTGTATTTTCGGGACACACATTTCTTACATTACAGCGCATAAATGCACTAGTCTAAACTGGGCCAAAATCCCATATAACAAACCATCTTTTGCAACTGTTTAAAGGTTAAAAACAATAAGGGCTTTTGAAAGAGCAGTTACATTAAGGAGCCAACTGTAGGGTATGTAGACTCCCAAACAGAAACAGACATACAAATACAAACATGCAAGGTTTATAAAGGCTTTCTCTGAGAGTTTTAAATCTCCCTGAGGAATCCTTTCAAAGGCGAAACGCGTTGGAGTATTATTGCTTCTCCTTTCTCCATTTTTTTTCTTAACATCATGTAAGTTCAACTTTTATTTATATATTAAAATTTCTAGACCTATTACACTATTGTATGTCTATTTCTGTTTGGGGATCTGAATACCCTACAGTTGGCGGGTTATAAGGAAGATCAAAGAAAAAGGTCAGAATACTTTGTAGTGACTACTAGGAGCCTAATAAGGTTGGGAGTACACCCCATAAGTACTCCACTGCTGATTTATTCATGATACTATGTGAGTAAAACCAATTTGAATGTGATTTCTGTACTAGATTTCTTCTAATTGTGTTCCCCATAGGGTTCAGTGCAACTCTCCAACTCTTTTCCAGTATTACACATTTAAATGAGACTTGTGGACTAGAGAGTGAGCAGCAGACCAAAGGCACTCTGATTAACTATTTGTATATCATCATTTTTGGCTGTAGCATCTGGCACCTCCATAATGGAAGTGTTCAACTCTGACTCAGTTACATTAAAGGCCTAATCACCAGTCCTAATTACAGTACTTGAACTTGATGCAGTTGTTGATTTTAAAGAGACACTAAACCCAATATATGGTCAGGTACATAATATATGTATTATGATCATTAGCCTGTTGCCTGCAAACCCTTAAATAATAACCTTTTACAAAACAGTGCTATTCTTAGAAAACCCAGGATAAGCCAGACAGTCTAGTACCATACAGCTGGCTTTTCTGGACAAACAGCATTGTAAACAGAACAAAGGTCATGCTCATGAATATTCATGAGCCGGCTACTTCATGACGCAACATGCATTGTATGCCTTAAAAACACACAAAAAAACTTTCAATCATCGAGAAAGTCTGGCCAACATATGTAAATCCGCAGGGGCATTTAATACTATAAACAACCTCTGTGGAATTTTATCTAAAACTGACATGTATTTTGTGTTTAGTTCCTTTAATGGGTGTTGTATGGAACTGCCCCTGATAATGACTGAGCAGTGCTAGCAGTTTGCATAAGGAAAGTGCCAGCCTTAGATTCTTTGAGTTACAGAGGAATCTTCTTTCTGGAGATATGAGCGACTGAAGGTATTTTTTTTTTACTATATTGTTGAATCTGAGGTTTGCTGGGACCCTTTTAACCTGCTTTCATGGGGAGTTTGCCCGGATTGTGTCAGGAAAGGTGTATCATGATGCAAATTCACTTTTTCTATGATTCCCATGGATCCATTTAAAGGAGAAAATTTTACAATAATTAAAGGATAAGTAAAGCCAGAAATAAAATTAAGACATTATAAAATGTACCTGACACTAGGTGGGAAGTGTTAACTTCCATATTGAATGGAGTAGCAATTTAAGGCAGTTTCACACAGCTATGAAGCTTTGCTCTTGCTATCCCTCCAGATCGGCATCGGTGGTGTAGAGCAATGTCAACATCATCACGCCTACTCCAGGCATGGGCAGTGGTTAATTTCACTGCTCAGATTTCAGTGAGTACTTAGTACTTTTGGTGAAATCTGAGCAGTAATATTTAATATAAATGTAAATAAATTATGAAAACATGGTTTCTTTTTAAATTGCATACATTTCCCAACATGTTTCTTCCTGATTCCTTGTATTCACCCTTCTTTCTTTTGAATTTCCCTTATGTCTTTTAATAAGTACAAGATTAGCCAAGAGGAAGGTTATCTGTACATTTTTATAGATCACAGTATAGAAAACTGTACTAAATTACTAAACAAAATTGGTCCTGAAGTACCCTTTAAAAATACCCAATATTTCCCCAGGGATACACATAAGACAGACTGAAAAACTAGTTTTTAGACAATAGTATAAATAGCAAATACTTCCATTTACTCAATCTGCTTATCTATATTGTTCGCAGATGTAAAGACCTTCTGACTGTAGTCTTTTATGGAAAAATATTTGGAAGAAAGCCAAACAAAGCAGCACTCTGAAAAATATAGATTTTTCCAAGACAAAGCAAACTCGGCTATATTCCAGATACAAAGTAATTATGAAACTATCTGCTGTGAAGATAATTGTACTATATTTTCTAGCCATAATAGACTGTACTAGTTTGGTTATCTATTGTATTGCAGTACTTCTACATCTATTGAAAATGTTTGAAATGTGTTTGTTCTGTTCCGGTCACCTTTTTTGAGCTAAATAAGGAAAATAATTGGCACGGTTTCTAGGGCAATAGTCTTCAAGCTGTGGATGAATTTGGATGATTTTATTTTATTTACTTTGAGCTTCTTGATTCAAACGTATGTGAAAAGTTAAATAATAGTAACTGCACTAGACAGATATAAAGCTAATTTCTAACTGGTTGCCATGAGTTACATCAAGACAACTTTGCACTAATCATTGTGATTTGCCCCTGTTTTGTCTTATCATTGCTGGAAAATGTAGTGATAATGAACTAAAAGATCTGGTCCCCCTATCAGAACTTACACAGAGTGTTTTCCATCAGTGGAATTCTCATGTCCTATGATACCACACAGTACACTATTCCTAATGGATTCTTTTTACCATCCATCCCTATATAATACTTTCCAGAAAAGTCATCGTTCGTCAGAATGTATCGAACTGTTTTTAGTCAGAAATATGATGAGAATCTCCAACCACAAACCTTGTGGGTCTACCCCACTCTCACTCCAATGTGGGCAAGCTGCCTTAATTCTAAGTGCACTGGCATGCATCCACTTTCCTCTTTAACTGAAGCTAGTATAGCTTAAAAACCATCCTATTTTGGGTGTCTCTTTTTGGGACTTAAGCCATTGCTGTTGTCAGGACATGTCCCACTGCAGCACCATACATTACCCTTATGTATATTTCCTCAACACTTTTCCTTGCCCTAAGCTTATATTACCCACAACTCATCTCTTTGAACAATTGCATAAGACAAAATAAAATTATCAACAGTACCCCATAGCAACCAATCGGATGCAGGTTTCATTATTCTAGCTCCCCTACACCAATGAAAACTAACTTCGGATTTGTTTCTATGCATCACTAGACCTCTATAAAGATTGTCCCAGTTGATGAAGTACCTTGAAAGTTTTCTCATTTAGCTTTGTGATATAATCAGGTAGTTTAACACTGGGTGGAGGACCACATGCAAGATAGTATACAGTATATATTATTTACTAGTTCTCATGTTTAGTAAACCTTTAATTGAAAAAAAGAGACATTACAGTACCTGTTTAAAGCCATGAGTCAATATGAATTTTCCAAATTCATATCAGAAACTATACTAGCCACACTCCACAGTTGTGAAATACAACAACTACTTGCATTTGGAACACAGCACCTCATTCCTAACAGTAAACCAGGCAATGATAACAAATGTTAATACATAACAGTTATATCCTGCTGTAATCTCACATACCTGGTAAGTAGCATTTGAAAAACAGTTATTTTACCAAACAATCAGAGATTGGGAAATGCTTGCACACATCTTATAGGAGAATAAAACCACCTCTCTGACAATAACAACCTTGGGTGCTGTTACAGAACTAATGCACTGTACTGCAGTTCAGGAACAATAACTACAAAATAAATGAGCCAAGCTTTACAAAGATGAAATCCAGAGGAAGAAATGCTCTATTGTGTGCAGTGGAACAGCTGCTGATATCGGAGAAAAGGGTACCTGAGAGACGAAAATTGCCGTGTAATTAGAAGCAATGTTAGCTGGAAGTTCAAAGACAAAATACAAGAAAAGAGAGGGATAACAACGGAAAGAAAAATATAAATTGGACAAAAGCTTCAAATTAGTGTCAATTACATCTACCAGTATATTAAAATTATTTTGCCTTGAAACAAACATTAAAGAAAAAGTATATAAACATGACCTGGACTTACACTGAGTTTTGAAATGCAAGACATCTACAGGGAATTTCTATGTGTAGAACACACAGAGAATCCTCACTTACAGTACACGTGTTCCCTGCCTTCTTCCACACAGTGGCATGTCTGCTGAAGAGATCTCTAACTATACAGCACCCTATTTTCTCTCTCATTGGGCTCTCACAGGGTCAATGGGGGTAATTCAGCAAAGTCCGAATTGTCGCGTTAAGGTGTGAATTCGCGTCTATTCT
>WMED01020103.1:208-12249 GCA_019650415.1 Pipa parva
TTCAGATTTCTAGCTTTAATCATTATGTAATTTGATGTTTTTGTTATTTTTTTCCCTCATTCAAAGGACATTGCTAAACAAAACAACAACTTCTCAAATGAGATGCTAAAATTAAAAAAAAAAAAAAGGGTAAAAAGTGAAACAGAAGGCAATAGGCCTGTAAGTTAAACCTCCTTTCTTGGTAAAGTGTTAGAAGGTGTTGTGCAAGAAGCTATCCTGGAGTATGTGAAAGAATATCTGTAGATACTGAGATTGGGTCATTGTTACTAATGAGATACCACGTGGTTCAGTATAGTTCCCTATTCTATAAGGAATAATGTATTTTTAAATGACCTTGTCGAGGGATCACTCATTATGACTATGACTGTTACTCCCACTATCCGTTTTTCACAGTTTTTACTTGTCTTTTGATAAATGGGCTTTTTTTTTTTTTTGCCTTCCTCTGTTTTAACATTGCAGGATAATCAGCTGAACCAGATAGTTTGGGTGTACAAACTGTTGCTTGAGTGAATCCAGGTATAGTTCAGATAGGGTTGTGTACAGAAAAGCCTATTTAGAATTAATTGCAGTGTTTAATGCTTATATTTAAAATAAATTTAGCAACATCTCCTTCCCTGAATTCTTTATGGAAGGGTAAAAGGTAACACACTCTATTTTCTACTTTCTTAGTCTTGGCTCTGCAAGCTTTCTAGGTACGGTACCACAACTGTCATAAATCAATATTATATCTGTGCTTGTGTTTCATATTTCAGAAGAGATTTGGCTAACCTCCCAAAACAAATGGAAACCATAAAAGTATAGCATAAGTTAGCAAACTATATAGCCTTTACGTTTTCACCTTCTCCTGTCTTTGGGTGTTTATCAGGTGAAAGTTCTTTTGGGAGGAATTGATAGATATGTTCTTTTGTAAATCCATCTCTAAACAATTACTATTTTCATTTGTCTTATTTTAATGTGGTATTCTACAGGGACCTCTACCACTACAAGATGACAATGGTGTTGTCCTTCTTGGGGAAAGGGCATCCAAATGCCGAGCATATGCCAAAGCACTTCATTATAAAGAATTAGAATTTCAAAAAGGACCTAGCCCTGCAATTCTAGAGTCATTGATCAGGTAAGTTGCTGCTAAGTTGAGGAAGATAAAGCAATCTAAGTATGAATGCATGCCTGTACCCATATGTGCTAAGACCTTTGACCCTGTCAATGGATTGTTGCTATACATTCCACACTTTACTATTTGTAGCACTTGGGAATGCTCCCAGCTGCTATGTTGTCTGTACATTGCTTCTCTGTCACCTTTACTTAGTTTTATCTTTAGGTTTCTGACTGCTTGAATCTGTCTGTCTGTCTATCTATCTTGTGTCTTTACCTGTGTAAATATTTTATTGTCCTGTTTTTTATGACACTATCATGAAACAAAGTTTTTGTTTTGTAAAAAAAAATTATCAAGTTTAATCAAGATTTAATTGTCAATCAATCTTTGTCTGCTCCTTCTGTACCAAAACAAAAGGTCCTGTATTGCTTTACTAATAAAATACAGTACAAGATGTATCTTAATAACAAAAAGTTATTGTACAACCTGCACAATTAAAAAAACAAAAAAAAAAACATAATTTTTAAATTGTAATTGTATTTTTTTTTTTTACATATCTTCTCTCTCTGCAACTCATGCACAAAAAGTGACTATCTTTTACCAAAAAAAATCTGCTTTATCTCTTTTTTTCAAAAACTAGATTAATTTATAGAATATTTTACTTTTTTTTATAAATAAAACTTATTTTTATAGAGATAGCAGTATCTACTTAAAATAAACTGGAGAGGAAAAATGAGAAACTTTTAATAGGGGTTTCTGTAGTCTGTAATTGAGAAGTTTAGAATGAAGCAATGTGTTTTATAAACTTCCCTTGTCTTTTTAAATGTATTACTAAAAGTAAGTGCTGTTAGTGGTCTGCGCTCACAAAATGAATAAATGTCCATTTCCTGTAGTGCTTGCCAGAGCTTTGAACATGGGGGACCATTACTGTAAAAATCTCTCTAGGGTTCTTTAGCAATTTAAGGACCCAGAATAAATATTACCATTAATGTTAATTCAAATAAACTTATGATGTCTTTTAAAGAATGTGTGGAGAGACAGATGTTTGGCATACTCCCAAAGGAAGAAGAATGAATGAAGAAGACAAAAAAAAAACTTCGAATAATGTAGTGTTTTGTAACCTAGATAGAAAGTTATGCAGCTAATGTATGACGCATTTCCAAAAAGTGGTAATAAGTTTCAAAAGCAGCAGATTGCTTTAGTGGGTAAACACTATAAGTTTACATGTGCAGTATTGGTTAGGTTAGCTGAACCAGAACTAGACTAACACTGAGCTCCTAGGGATATTCCTTGTGTGAAATAATGGCATCTTAAAGTATTGCTTTGACGATGCTGTCATATTGAACTCAAGCTTTGTCTATATGTAAACTTGCAAATAGTCTTCTGGTTGCCAAAGATAAAGGTTTCTTCTACTTTCTTCTGCATTTGATACTACCGTTCTTTTTCATTTATCTCAAGTATCATTCCTACAAAGTGCATTTTTTTTGGATATGTTACATGGTATTATATAGTCTAAAAAAATATGTGAAGTCTATCAAGGTCAGCCTAACCTAATGTTGACCAATCATTTTTTTTCCACCTGTATGCAAATATTACCTTCATCCACTGCTGCAGTGACTCCTGAAATTAAGTCTCAGATATCGGACCTTCTTGGATGGCTTAGCAGTCTGAACTCTTTCCACCTTTACCACTTCACTTTTGCCTTTTCAGTTAATGAATAACTCACTTTTTTCTTTGTTCATTTTAAATATTTTAGCACCACTACTTAAAATAATTTCCCCTTTAGTATAAATATTGCCAGGATTATCTGTTCCTTTCTGAAGCACCTATTAATACTTTTTATGCACTTTTCCTTGTCCAGTTTATTTATTTTTTTTTTTTTTATTATAAACAATGTCCAGTGTAGTGTGGATGACAGGACCCAGCACATGGGACAGTAATTCATACTTTTACAGGTTGATTACCCAGAACAAGTTAAGTTTAATGTTTCTAATAAAGCATATGAAGAATTTGTAAAGTTTTGTTTTCCTCGCTTGTGTTTAGTATCCTTATTTTCACAGGAGATGTAGTTTGGGATGTTTATTTTGTAAATATTGTTGGGAAACTTTCATCCTATGATGTGTGATGATATGATGATCAGAGTTGCACCAATCATTTGAGGTTTGAGGACACACATTAAGATACCATGAGCCATATTCTAGTCAGAAGGAGCACTAACCCTAAAGAATTTATAACATAGAAGACAATATTAAAACAATAAAAAAATGACAAAGTCCAAATAGTAGTGATGGCAAAAGTCCCAGTGAATCCTGTGCTGCTCTTCTCAAGAGCGTGTACCTTAACACTCAAAAATCAATCCAATGAAGAAAAGAAATTATTATCATACTCACAAGGTTTTCAAGAATAACCTCGCTTAAATATAAAATGTAGAATGAACGCCTTCACCAATGATTCTCTAGGTGTTTCACCATTATTCCTGTGCTTGCGGCTTCATCAGGAGGAAAAACCGTAATGGAAACAAACAGCCGCGACTATCCATTTATATTAGAAAATACCGCGTCTCAAACCAGAAGATGCATCATCTATTTCATTTCCAGTAGACGCTTGGAATGCTTATTTGTTCCAAGAGAACTGAAGAGGCGGAAAACGCTGAATTTCTTCATCTCTGGTAAATGGAACGCTGTATGCATCTACCGGAAATGATATAGATGACGCATCTTCCGCGGTATTTTCTAATAAAAACGGATAGCCGCAGCTGTTTGTTTTCATTGCGATTTTTTCTCCTGATGAAGCTGCAAGGACAGGATTAGTAGCGAAACGCATAACGATATCATAGATGAAGACGTTTGTTCTACATTTTATATATACTGTATTTGCTGGCATATAAGACTACTTTTTAACCCCTGGAAATCATCTGAAAAGTTGGGAGTCGTCTTATACGCCAGGTATCACTTTTTTCTCTCCTTACCTAGCTCCTCCATTGCCTGGCTTGTCTGTGCTGAGCACTACAGCATTCCTCCCCCAGCATTGATGTAACTTCCTGTGAGTGACCGGAAGTTTAATCATTGCTGGGGAGAGGAAATGCTATAGCGCTCAGCACAGACAGCTGGGCAACAGAGGAGCTAGGTAGGGAGAGAGAAAAGGAGGGGGGCGAGCACTAAGATAGTATCCCCCTTCTTCAGAGGGTAGGGCTTGTAGGGGCAGCACAGTGTGATGGTGCTCTGATAATCTTGGAGACAGGGAGAGCTGACCAATCCAAGCAGGATTTGCGTTGGAAGAGGGGTAGTCTTATACGGCGAGTATATCCCAAACTCTATATTTTAACTGGAAAAGTTATGGGTCGTCTTATACACCGGCAAATACGGTACATGCGATTTTATTCTTGAAAACCTTGTGAGTATAATTGGTTATTTTATATCATAAATATTAAAAAAGGATTTTACACTGTGGAGTTTTTCCTCTCCTTTATGAGTTGACCACATTGCTCCAATCCTTTTCACCTAATGCAAGTTGAGTCTTTGCACAAATTGATGCAAGTTTAAGGGGGTTATTCACTGAGGTGTGAATTCTAATATCGAATTCGCAAACAGCGGATTCCCATAGTAAATCCGCTACAATTTCCCCATTGTCATTTTTTAATGTTAAGATTGCAACAATTTTCCCATAATAAAGACACGACTGTGACAGTAGCAGCCTATTGCGATTGTCTTTATCTGGCAAATTTGCACCTATACGCAACAATTTGGACTTTAGTGAATAACCCCCTAGGTGTCTGCTTGGATTGTGTTTCATGGGATATTTGAGAATGCTTTGATATTCAATTCATCTGGTGAGCATTTAAACACACATTAGGTGTGGTGTTTTGGGAGTTACTATCACCACTTTTATTGGATTTTTTTCTTTTTACCTCATTCACTTATTACGGATATAGATTTTTTTTTTACATACGTATATTTTTTCACAAACATTTAGTGCACTATCTTGCATTTAGTCCATTATTTTTGGGCTTTTTTGCTATACTTGTTTGTTCATTCACACTAATATAGACACTATTTAAGAACTTTTTTGTGCACTTTCTTTTTAGGTTTTTAATTCATATTCTAGTCAGCCTTGATATCCATTCATTGCACTGTGAACAGATGTCTGTTTATTCCACCATCAATTTAAATCATTAAAATGGGGTTCAGTGTATACCAACCATCTGTATCTTTATATTAATCATGATGGAATTTTCCTGAATGCAGTACAGAAGTTCTCCGTTGAAAACAACGTTTGGCACCTCAGATGTTTGAGAACAGTAGCTATTTTCTGGTTTAAAATGATTTGGAAATGATTGTACTCACTTTGAATGCATCCATTCACAGTGAAAAAGGCTGCACTTTGATTGGGAGCTACCTTGTTAATAAATAAGACACATATAAAACCAATGAACATTTTATCAGTATTCTGATTTTTACGTTTTTCAGACATGAAGGATCTCATTTATTGTTATAATTATAATTTATGTGACAAATAAATGTGTTTCATTAAATTCTCTAACCTCTATGCCAATTTAAAGTATACAAAGTAAGTACTATGGCAAATAGTTATAGAATATATACCTGTTAGGAAATATTTATATTTAGCTTTTTTTTTTATTTATTTGTTTTATATAGTCATTTTGATAGACTGCAAATACACTGTGGGTAGAGTTGTTGTATAAAGGGGGCATCTCTGTTGAGAATATGAAGCCCCCCCCCCATGCCCAAATGTTATGTAAATGAAAATATCAGTGCACAAGCCAAGATCACATATACATTGTACAAAGAACAAGAAAATCCAAGGGTCTACCAACACCCACCTTTAGGCTGTTTATATTTAGGCTCATTGTCTGTGCTGCAAAAATCAAGGAGGTTCATGTGATTTATCCCATAGGAAACAATAAATTATGTTTTTTATTACACTTGTGAAGAAATGGCATTGATATGCACTTATGGGAGCCCAGTGCACAGAGAGAGAGCACAGTGGGTACACTTGCTATAAGCCAGTACAGTGGTTCATTCTGGGTTTTTTTTGTCTTTGAACTTTAATGACCATGAGACTTGTGAGTCAATCATGTTAACCAAGCAATCAATTATATTAATGATGCTGCTTCAGCCTTCCATGTACTTCTGTCCAGTACTTGTAAGGTGGGAAAAAAGCAAAGGCAGTAGCACAGTCATTGTAGCATAGCTGCCATGTTATTAAACACACATCAGGTATTGAGCAGCTTAGTTCTTTGAGTCCTTCCATATTAGCATATAGCCTAATAAATCGAACTCTTTGAGAAACTCACTGGTGCAGAAATTCATGGGGAATATATTTCTTAGTTTTTAATTTCTGCAGAGAGCTTTATCAAACTTTATCATGTCTTGATAAATGTGACAGTACATACCAAACTTGTTTATTGTGTGTTTTTTTTCTTTAATACTGAAAGGTGTGAGAGTGCGGTTGTATTTTACCTTATGTGTGTATGAAATAAAAGAGTAACTCTGCATGTATAGGTTTTTATTTTGTTTTTTTTTTATTTCTGAACCTCTGTCATTTATCATGACACCAACATATGTTACAAAATAAAATTATTTTTCCGGCTTTGCAGCAGTCTTCTTTTTTAGGTTTATAAAGCAAGTAAAAATATACTTTATATTATAGTAAAACATTCCACTTTACAAGGTGCATTCTATATACATGATTCTCAATGGATCTTTTTATAAAATATTTGTCTTCAGTGACTCCTGTTGAGTTTGGCACAGTTAGATATTAACTAAAGGATTATCTTCGCTTTCTAAATTTCCAGTTATTGTGCAGTACTTAAATTATTGCTTGTTAAGTTACTGCTTGTTGGTTATCAATGCTACACCAAATGTCTATTTCCATGCAGTATATGGACCACAATTAAAAAGGTATCTTGAAGCAACCAGATTGTGTTTTTAATTCCTGTCCCTATTGATGAGAGATCTAATTCTCAATCTAATCCAGTCCCCATTTTGCTATCCTATTGTATACATAGTGAAAATAAAATTTACTAAAAGGGAAAGGAAGGATGAGTTAGGAAGGCTGTTTTATGATATTGAACACTGGCTATTCTGCAAGTCAGATTTTCTTTCAGAGTTGAAAGTCTTGAGGTCTGATTTTCATTTCAACTCGTTTCAGTGAATATGACGAACCATGCCAACCATACCAGCTAATACCATCAGAATGTTTGCTGTGGTCCCCATTTCGGTAGAAAATTCCATTGAGATTAGAATCAGTGCAACAATTGTACCAGTATCCACCTGAATGCAGAAATACAGATGATTAGTGTATAATTAATAGAAATATATGTGTATAATTAATATAAATAATTTGCAAATTTAATTTCTGCATAATTTATTCTTGTGCTGAAAAAAGTCTACTTAGCTTAGGAAATAAATCTTTATTACAAATTAAAAATATTTCCTCTGTTTTGTTACAGCATTCTAATATAGAATAGAATCTAGTTTAAAAAGACTGACATGACATATTTTTGATATCTTGATACCTTCAAAGAGAATAAAGGTAACCCTCTTCCAAACTTACCTTTACGTAGCCCTGCACAATCATCCAAGCATTTGTCATTGTCTTTGTCCTTTGTACTGAATGCAGTGTTGTTGTGGTAGCGTAGAGAGTCTCTGCCAGAATTTCCACTGTAATTTCCCAGGAAAAGACGGTAGCTATTTTGCTCATTGCTAATAGAGAAATGAGAATATTCTGCATATCTCATGTTACCTTCCCAGTCCTAAGTAAATAGAATAAAAATAAATTAGTTGTATCTTGAAAAACTCCACATCTTAATTTATTCTATGATCTTTAGTTTTTTTATGTTTGTTGGAAATAACACCAAAGCAAAATTTGTTATTACATCTTAGTTACCAGGGAAGAATGTGGTATTTCTTGTATCACTTGACATTTAGCAAAACTAATACTAATTTGGGTTCTACTAATGAAATAAACATTTTTGTAAATATATATGTATTTTAAAAATTTTACCTTAATACAGTGTTTCTCTTTTTCATCTTCCCTGTCAAACTGCCTTTTATTACCTGAGTTGGGTGGGGCTAAATGATTGACATTATAGGTCCTCCAATCAGATCCCTGCTAGATTGTGATTTAAGGGATCTGATGGGAGGAACTTTAATGTCAGTCATAAATTATCCCTGCCCTCCCGACTCGGGAAAGAAAAGGCAGGCTGACAGAGAGAAACGCTATATAAAGGTACATTTTAAAAAAAAAACATATATTTTCAAAAAACATTTATTTCATTAGTAGAATCTAAATTAGTATTAGAGTTTTGAGGTGACAGGTACATTTTGAGTTTAATTATTTAAACATACCTCTAGTTCTATTCTTAAAACAGTGGGCCTCCTAGTTAAGCGATAGATATGTTCATTTCCAAGCCAGAAATCCCCACGAATATTGCCAAAGCCTTCCCTGTACTGCTTCCATTCACGATTGAAAGAAGTTAGCCCCACTTTGCGTCTCTGGATAAGTGTCCAGCCACCTCCTTGAGTCTCCATGTCACAGTAAACCTTAAATTAAATTGAGAGCAATTTGAGCAAATATATATCGGAAAGCATTATACAAATAGTTTAACTGCATATCCTCTTACCTCAAGCTCTGGGCTTCCAAGAAAATCATCAGCTGGAAGTTTATAGACCCCAGAAATCTTGTAGTTCTTTTGGAAAAGTGATGAGCAATCATACACTGCATCTTTAAAAAAAAAAAAAAAATAGATGACAATTACTACATAGAATATATATATATATATATATATATATACACTCTCACCCTTCTGAATAATTAAGACCTGGCAAAAGGTACTTTGTTTTACAAAAACTGCAAAATATAAATCATGTACATTATGCAACTAAAACTTTTTAAAAGAAATAGGTGTCACCAACAATACATTTGATTTATTTACCATGTTTAATATTCAGATTATTGAACTTATCAAGTGTAGAGGAAGTAAGGATAAGAGGGGGTGATTATCAAGTTATAGTTTCTGCCCTTTAAATAAAAAGCTGAATTTATGACCATTTTAAAATAGTGATAAAACCTAAAAATTGTATCTGTTTAGAATGGTATGTTTGCCTGTTTAAATTGTTCAATTAGTGTAATTAAATAATAAAACGCATCTGAAAACGATTTTGGTTACTTAATTATTTGCTGTGTAATGTTTCACAGCAGTGCCTTACATAAACACTGCTCTCCTCTGCTGTAATTAGAGTTTTTTCCTTTTCATTCTTGTAGTAATTAAGGCTAGGGCTGAATGTTCTGGATATATGAGCTAATTAATTTTCCTCTGGGCATGCAATCATTTAGACTTGCTTGTATTGTTTGCATAAATTAATATGATCCTATAAAAGAACAAAGCACATCCAAACTATATAAGTTTTGAAAGCTTTCAAGGCTTAATTGGAACTTCTTTCTAACAAGTTTAAGAAAAACTTGCATTCTAAATAGTTTGAAGAACAAATACGGACTGGATATCTAAAAGTGTGTGTGTGTATTTGCAGCTGTTGACAGAGGTGCTAAACTATATCCCATTTGGCTTTCAACATATGTCATAGTTAAACACTTGTATTCAAAATGTCTTGTGAAGTGTGTATAATATAGTGCAGCAAATGTAAGAATTTGCCAGTGGGCCATTATCTTCAACATCTAGTTATGTTATATGGTTGATTGGTAATTTTTCAGTAAACTGCACTGTTTCAAATATGGTCTATATAAAGTTCAAAGCTTTGTTTATACTATTCCACATGATGTGTAAGAGTGTGAAAATCTCATTGAAGTCTATAATGTTGGTTAACATTTCAATACACACGTAGCATTTCACAAGCCTTATACATTTGGTAATACGCATAAATATCACACATTTCCAAATTACTATTTAGAAAATACATGAGATGTTATTTCTTACCAGCAGAGGTTTGAGTTAAGGTTTGAGCTGCCTGTAGTTGCATGATATCAATTTGGTTGTTCATTTCTGAGTACTTTGCTTCAGCATCCATTACACGTGTTTCCATTTGCTTTACACTGCTCTCCAGTTTCATGACTTGCATCACCACATTCACCCAGTCACTTTCCTGCTTTTTGCTTAGCTCACCTAGTAGGGTAGTTAGATTTGCAACCTGAACCTTAATGTCTTTTAACTCTTCACAGCAGCTTGGAGTCTTCAAGAGTCCATTAGCACCTGGTTTCCTCTTGGGAGCCTTTTGCAACAGTACAGGAAAGGTTCCTATAGAGATCATGAAAACAGTAATATAGGTAATATAGTTAAAGTTCATCCTGCTCATCTTGTGCTTATGGAGGACTATAGTGAAAATGCCCAGTTAGGATAAGGTGTAAAGTCTTGCCTCGTAGATTCTATGTAGTTTTAAAGGAGCTTAGGTCTCTAGGGATCTTATTATTGACTTCCTTTCATGTAAATTTTCATCTGTGGGAAGAAGGTTTTGCAGCATCTTAAATATCTCAACTTGCCCTCCCACTATCTCCTCCTCCTCCTCGCCAGGTGCCAGTCTGCTTGCAATAAAACTAGCTAAATCTAGCATTTTGGGAGGAGTTTCATTAGAGTGAGCTCACTGTAGTCTAATCATTCTTTAGTACAGGGTCCATTAACCCTTTTTAAGTAGCAGGACATTCAGGAATGCTGACCAGCTGCTTGGATGGTCTGTAATGTGCATACTTTTACATCTTGGGAAGAATGAATCCTGTCTTTCAGGTGATGACATCCTAAAGCTCTTTATGCCTTTTACATCTGGAATCCTTTTATGTTTGTCTAACCAGACAAAATTTGGTTATGAAGGGAATATCTTTTCTTCTAACACTAGTTTGCTAAAAATTCAGTGTTTGCTTCTGTTTATTTTTATTTTATTCTTTTTACAGGACATTTGAGAATAAAACATTCTAACCATTATTAAAAGTTGTGATTTGTAGGTATGTGGCTTTATTTTTGCAGACATAAGATAAAACCAGTAATTCACAATTTTAAATGAAATAACTCCTAAGCCGCCTTATATAACACCATTTAGTTAAATCACAACTGTATTTTTTAATTCTGGCAGCATTACCACAACAAGCTGACCTGGATACCCCACCCAACAAGAACACAAGTCCCCAGGGCCCCTTTTTCTTTGCTGACGCCATATGAATAACAGTACCCTCATCTCCTAAGAATGTGAGCACAGAGATGAAAAAATATTCTACACGGTTCTTAGGATCTGTAAAGAGAGAGGGTGGCAACAGAATAAAGGGTTCTGCTGAAGCTATTTAATTCTTTTGGAGCTATTTATGACTGTTATTTCTTGAATGTAAGCTAAAAACCATGTTGTCCTAAGTAAAGTGACTTTTCCTTGGAAACGTGAAATACTTTTTGCTGATGGTGAATGCCTTCAGACATACTTTATAAGAAACAATGTATTTCTGGAAATTATGTAGATCAAGTAATTAGGTTACAATAGTTCCTTTTTATATATATATATATATATATATATAATATATAATATATATATATATATATATAATATATATATATATATATATATAACGGGTGCTTACTGTTTTCTTAATCTTATCCATCATCTCTAAATGATTTTCCATATATCAAAAACATGTTGACCTATGTGGTACATGTTAAAAAAAGAGCAAGAATGGTGAATCTCTGTAAAGTGCTTCGTAATATATCAGCGCTATATAAAAATGAATAATTACAATACAAAAAAGGATATTTTATTATATAACAGGTAGGGACTGTTATATATACAACTGCTCCACAGATCCATTGATTGCCTGAACAACCCACTGATTCACCCACGGATCTCACCAATTGAGCTGCATAGTTGGTAATTGCCCCACACAGGCTAGGATTCCTCCTCAGATCCTCCTGATTGCAGATATGTGAATGAAATGTTGT
>WMED01020106.1:0-12249 GCA_019650415.1 Pipa parva
GCAGCTGAGGGGCTGACGGGAGGGTGCAGCTGAGGGGCTGACGGGATGGTGCAGCTGAGGAGCTGAAGGGAGGGTGCAGCTGAGGGGTTGACGGGAGGGTGCAGCTGAGGGGCTGATGGGAAGGTGCAGAATGAGTCATTGCAGCATTGTAGAAATAGAGGGTATATTTCCCATGTACCAGGCATCCTGGTAGACCGCGATAACCCCCCAAAGTCCACTCCACCCTCCGAAAGGGCCACGTCACGTGACTCCAATTCTATTTTCCACCACAGAAGGTTTGTTTTTTTCAACTTTTTTATATGTTTATTTAGTTAACTTTTCCCATTAAATAAAAGAGAGCGACGGCTGCTTGTTACGTTCCTGCCATTCCGTTTGTGTATAATTAGAAAATGGTTTGTTTTTGAACGCGAGATGTTAATCTGAGCTGCGGACGAGCCAGACAGCTGGACACAGATTATACTGGTGTTATTAAACAATGTCTAATAAAATACCAAGTCAACAGTGACTCTGTAATGTGTACCAGCGCAGGGGGACCCTGCTGTACCCACTGCTATACCCACTGTGCCACTAGATGGTCCAAAACTGCTACCAGAAAGCATGGTGCCCCTGCAACCTAATTAATCCCCCTCCCCCCACCCGAGTCTACACTTACTCATCTTTGTTATGCTGCTTAGTGCCCAGAGCCTATGACATGCACTGGTCAGTACCCAGATGGTCAGTCTACTAAGCAGAAGCTCCAGCATTAAATCAATGGCAGGGAAACCCCCTAGTTTATCCCAGTACCAGGATATATTGGCACATGTGCCCATGGGATCTTTTATCTTGTGACTATTTTGGTATCACAGCTGCCCCAGTCAGTAGATCTTTAGCCTTGAGAAGAGAGGCTAGACTGGATTAAAATGTAACCAAGAGGGGAATTAAATTCAGCTACAGCACATTGGCACTTTTAAAAATATAAACACCCCCCCCCACACACACCCAATTTTATTTATTTATTTATTAGTTAAAGCTCATCTCGAATTTACGAAGTAATAGTTGCAACACTTTGAGGGGAACAAACATACCCCTGTTTAATATCAGCCAACCCAGGGTAATCTATTCATAAGGGTTTATACTAACTTTTTCTCTTTACAATATGGGCATTGGTAACTGAGCACACCGGCCCTTTAATATGTGGTAGGCTGGTGTGCTACCGGTAGCATCTGTGAATTGGGGAGGGGAGATATGGGCACTGCCCTGCCTGGATATTAGGGGGAGGTGGGCACTGCCTTGCCTGAGTATTAGTGGATGGTGGCAGCTGCAGTACCTGAGTATTAGTAGGAGGTTGGCAAAGCAATGCCTGGGTACTAAGGGTAGGTGGGAGCTGCAGTGCCTGGGTATTAGTGGGAGGTTGGCACAGCAGTGCCTGGGTATTAAGGCTAGGTGGGAGCTGCAGTGCCTGGGTATTAGTGGGAGGTTGGCACATCAGTGCCTGGGTATTAAGGGTAGGTGGGAGCTGCAGTGCCTGGCTATTAGTGGGAGGTGGGCACAGCAGTGCCTGGGTATTAGCGGGTAGGTGGGAGCTGCTGTGCCTGGGTTTTAGTGGGAGGTGGGCACAGCAGTGCCTGGGTATTAGCGGGTAGGTGGGAGCTGCTGTAACTGGGTTTTAGCGGGAGGTGGGCACAGCAGTGTCTGGGTATTAGCGGGTAGGTGGGAGCTGTAGTACTTGGGTATTAGTGGGTACAGTATATATGTACTATAGGGACCAGCACGGGGGGTAAGCCCACATTCTGAGCTATTGCTAGATGTTTCCATTCAATGGGGAGACAATTAGAGAAAAGCACAGTGTTTGGGTGCGGCTGTGCTCAGTGATCTTTGTGATGCACTAGGGAACAGCTGCAGGGTGACTGACAGGGACCAGTCCACTATAACGGCTATATTTATACCAATGCTGTGCTATCTCTATATCGCTGGTGAATGCTGGCATTAGTCATGTATTTGTGTCTGGGTCCACATTCCCTTGCCTGTGTATGTACGGCTGTGTGAAATATGATGGCGCTGACAGAAAGGGCAAAAGTAATATGAACTAGCGCTCTACGGCGGTTATTTATCAAAGTATCCTGTAGCTGATATTTCCCCATAAATAGGTGCTTACCCTATTGATTACTAAATGACATTGTTTTCTTAAGTGAAACGAATACTGGCACAACTCATTGAACTGCGCAGGGTGTGTATTTATGAATAAGGATCACGTATTTTCACGGCAAATGTATGGGCGCAGTAAACACTCTCCAAGGGGCAAAGGCGGTTCTGGCTAGATTTACACCCTGGGCAAACCACCCCTTGACCCCCCCGGACCACCACCACCCCCCCACCCCGACCACCACCACTCGACCCTCCCCTGGACCACCACCACCAGCAGCAGCCACCACATCCCCCCAGGCCACCAGCAGCCAGTGGCACTTGTGTGCCCTCAAATAGATTGTGCCCTGGTCAGTCATCCACACTGACCATAGCTAAAACCAGCCCTGCCAAGGGGTTGGTGCAAGAACACGCGGGATTGGCTTTGCGATGGTGAACTGCAACGCAAGCACATTTTTTCATTAAAGAACAAAAAAAAAAAAAGATCTATGCATGCGCTTTATGGCCAGTTCGGCGAACTGAGCCAGGGGGGAGGGTAGTAAGTGACATTATACGTCACATATGGGGGGGGGCGGAAGAGAGAGGCGGCCAGCAGTTTTCATCTCACGATCCTGGGCTGTGGATCAGATAAGATTACCGTAGTTTCACACGATAGTTTTCCTTTAATATTGTTCATTATAGATTAAACCCCACGGCGACCGAATGGCAGCACAAGTGAGGAATTGTCGCAGTCATAAATTCGACAAGGCGACTGCTTCAAATTCACCTGACTGTTTGATTGGGAGGTTGATGACAGGGCTCCAGTGTTGCGTAAGGCGACTATTCATTCAAAAGTGACAATGGTGATTGTGATTAAATGACATGACATAGGCACAAGGTGAAATAGAAATATAATATTCACAGAATACAGTGAGATTGATGTCACTGCCCTTCACTTGTCTAATTCGCTTCACTCCGCATGACTTCTCATCCTACTTCTGACTGACTACACCACACTATACCCCTGATAGTGATCACCACTGTCTGCCAGTCTTAGTCAATCCTGAGAAGCGAATTTGCATCTATTTTGGTGAAGTGACACAAATTGTACCAAGGTGAATTCAACAGGTGAATTTAGACTTTAGTCAATGAGGCCCTAAGTATTTGCTTAACCAGAGTCTCTGGGTTGAACTACAGGTCTGGTACTAAGGGACTAAATTACGCACTAATTATAGTGGGGATAGTGGAGAGTTTAAAGGGGATGCAAAGTCCAAAACTATTTTTGATATTTTATTACTTATCCTAGAACAGTGATGGCGAACCTTTTCAGCACCAAAAAGGTGACATCACTCACCAGCACCTTCCCTTGAAGTGCAGGCGCAGATGAGTGACGTCATCATGCCGGAGTCAGTGGAGGAGCGCTCCTTCAGCGTAAGCCACAGATCTGACTTGAAAGCTGTCAGGTTGGGTCCGCGGCCTGCACTGGAGGAGCGCTCATTCGCTAGTTGGGTGAAGGACAGCAGTGGTGGCGGCGGCACACGTGCCCTCTCTGCAACGTGTGCCATAGGTTCGCTGTTGCTGTCCTAGAACAGCATATTTATCATTTCATTTTATATAATATCTGTTATTTTCTGCTACCGGTATTACCTGTTGAATTATTGCTACGCTGCCAAGAGAAACCAGGGCACAGGCTTAATATCATTTAAATATTGTTGCATTCTGTTCGGGAGTATAAAATGATACAATTCTTTCTTATTTTAACAATTACAGCATGGATTCTACTGAGCATGCCTGGGCTGATAATACAACGCCGGAACGGCGGAATTCAGGAGGTAATGGCTGGAAAACCAGAAACCAAAATTAGAGACAGTAAGTTAGAAAAAGGTTAATTTCAGATATCTATTTAAAAAAGCAATCTTACTTCAAATATAGGAACACCAAGGGCCTCATTGACTAAAGGATCGATTCACTTCGTTACAATTCGAGTCGCATCGACCGACCAAAATAGTCGCAAATTCACTTCACTTCATTGATGAAGCTAATGATATATTTGTCGGATGCGTAGTGTGGCGTAGTCAGGCGGATAGAAGTAGGATGAGAAGTCATGTGTAGTGCAGTGTAGTCAGGCGGATAGAAGTAGGATATGAAGTCATGCGGAGTGAGGGGAATTAGACAAGTGAAGGGCAGTGATGTCAGTGTCACCATATCCCACTAACTGTATTCTGTGTATATTCTATTTCTATGTCACCTTGTCCCTAGGTGATGTTGTCACTTAGTCACAGTCACCATTGTCACTTTTGAATGAATAGTCGCCTTACACAACACTGGACCCTGTCATCAACCCCCCAATCAAACAGTCAGATGAATTCGGAGCAGTACGCCTTGTCGAATTCATGACTGCGACAGACTCCACCACTCGGTCAATAGATGAAGTACCTGCGCATGCACATGCAAAGTGATGCTAAATGCTCTATAAGATTGCCACTATCGCAGTCACCCAAATTAGACATGTATTCGCCACATCACAGAGTTTTCTCAATAGCCTAAAATGGGGAAGTGGCGATCAAATGCGAATTCAGAACAATAAGTGACAATTCGGTCTTTAATCAATAAGGCCCCAAATGTTAACTATGATTCCTGTCAAGTCTACGGTCACAAGCTGAATACGACATTTCAAAAGTGCCAGTAGGAGACAGCTGACAGGCAGCTATACCCCAACAAGGAGTGTTTGAAGGGTAGTGCAATGCAGAGAGATGGCTTCGCTTACCAACCAAATGGCATTTGTGATGAAATTACCTATAGGAGTATTTTCTTGCATTTTTTTATGTTGAACAAAATGGCAGATGGTTGACCGTGGTCACCGCTCACATTGTGGTTATGGCTAGTAGGAGACTGCTTGCTTGTGTGGTCCTTTTTATTTAGTCCAGTTACCTCCTGCATTGGTATAGTCATCCCTATAAAACAACTGCCCCTTGGGGGGCTATAGCACCTTTATATTAAATAAAATAAATATCCGACATTGGATAATCTGCCTCTCTCCTGATATGTACCCAGTCTGAGCTTTAATATACAATAATCTGTTCTGATTACAGTATGCGACAGCAGAGGCTCCGGACTCAGTAACACAGAGCTCCACTGTTCATTTAATGAATGCAATGTAACTGGACTCCCAGCGATGGCAACAGTTCCCATCTATTCTATAAATAGAACAAAGCAGCCTTCACAGCAATGGCTAGAGATCCAGTTCTTGATATTAACTCTAACAGTACCCGATGGCACCTAGGGATAGCGCTCCCGAGACTTGGTTTCGCTGAGCATTATTCTCTAGCCCAATCTACAACTTCCATGATCCCCTGTGAGATGCAACCCCAACCTAGATGCAAGGGGGGTTCGCCGATTACTTTAACCCCTAGAGTACTGAACAGAAATATGGCGCACCCAGAATGTTACAAATGCATGAATAGCTGTACAGTTTATTTACAGAAAGAGATTCACTCACTCCATTTACTCACAAGCACAAATAAGATAGTTATAGTTCAGTGACACAGATTATATGCGACTTTCTATGTTGGAGCAATGGTGCAGCAACATAACAGATGTTCAGATCATCCATAGGGGTTCCTAGGCTTCCATGTAGGGGGTCTTGCCCAGAGCTCTCATCTAGACTTATCTTTCCCTCAGACACTGTCTGCTGTATACTCTAGGGTAGGGATGGTGAACCTATGGCACGCAAGCCGTCGCCAAGCCTGCTTTCAATACAGGCCGCGGACCCGATCTGACAGTTTTCAAGCTGGATCCGTAGCCTGCACAGAAGAAGCACTCGCTCGCAGGGGAGATCTCTTCCCCCAACGCGTGCACACTTCTCCCCCGATGCAGGCGTGATGACGTCACTCACCACCGCCGGCAATTCGGTGGACGCGCTGGTGAATGACATTACCTTTTTGGCACTCAGTGCCAAAATGGTTTGCCAACCCTGCTCCAGGGGGTAGATATTCACATGCACTGGTCTTTTTAATAGTTCTTAGTGGGGTGTAAAGCTACAGTTCCTTAACCCTGACCCCTGAAATCAAGCATCTACCACACACTACTTATAGGGCTCCTTCCAGCACTGGGGTGGGGAGAACGGGAAAATTATCCAATCCCAGAGGAAGGCCAGACAAGGGCACTCCAGTCTCAGGCTCCCTGGGGTAAACTACACAAAGGAATTCCAATGCCAATCTCCCAGGGACAGGCCAGACACAGGCACTCCAATCCCAGGCTTCCAGGAGAAGGCTAGACACAGGCACTCCAATCCCAGACATCCAGGGGAAGGCCAGACACAGAAACTCCAATCCCAGTCTCCCAGGGGAAGGCCAGAAACAGGCACTCCAATCCCAGGCTCCTAGGGGAAGGCCAGACACAGAAACTCCAATCCCAGGCTCCTAGGGGAAGGCCAGACACAGGCACTCCAGTCCCAGGCTCCTAGGGGAAGGCCAGACACAGAAACTCCAATCCCAGTCTCCCAGGGGAAGGCCAGGCACAGGTACTCCAATCCCAGGCTCCTAGGGGAAGGCCAAACACAGGCACTCCAGTCCCAAACTCTCCAGGTAAGGCAGAAACAGGCACTCTAATCCCTGACTCCCAGGCTCCCAGTGGATGCGCAGACATGGGTACTTTATTCCCGGACTCCTAGGAGAAGGCGATATACAGTATGTCCTCTCCAATCTCAGGGAAAGGCCAGATATGGTTACTACAATTCCAGAATCCTAGGGGAGGAGCAGACAAATGCACTCCAATCCCAAAATACCATGGGAAAGTTAGATTTAGGCACTCTAGTCCCAGGACCCTAGCAAATGGGCAAACATCCAAATGTTACAAATTAGTGAGCTATTTACATACTGTAAATACATAATACATAAATCCATCTGTGTTCTTACATGATAATTTCAACATAAATAAATGAATTTTTAATCCTCCTCCTATTACCTTCCTCCTATTACCCTCTTCCTATTATCCTCCTTGTGCTACCCTCCTCCTATTACCCTCCTCCTATTATCCTCCTCCTGTTACCCTCCTCCTATTATCCTCCTTTTATTATCCTCCTCTTATTACCCTTCTCCTATTATCCTCCTCCTATTACCCTCCTCCTATTACCCTCCTCCTATTATCCTCCTTTTATTATCCTCCTCCTATTATCTTCCTTTTATTATCCTCCTCTTATTATCCTCCTCTTATTATCCTCCTCCTGTTACCCTCATCCTATTATCCTCCTCCTATTACCCTCCTCCTATTATCCTCCTCCTATTATCCTACTTTTATTATCCTCCTCCTAGTACCCTCCTCCTATTACCCTCCTCCTATTATCCTCCTCCTGTTACCCTCCTCCTATTATCCTCCTCCTATTATCCTCCTCCTATTACCCTCCTCCTATTACCCTCCTCCTATTATCTGAGGACCTTAACCAAAAACTCCTCAATGGGACCAGCATTAATATCTACACAACCTTTTATATGTGACCTTAGCTTAGCTTGGGTTGTTCCCTACAGGTGTTTCCAGATGATGCAGGATTGTTCATCACATAATATTGTCCACTGAATTTATTTATAGAAACCAAAAAAAACAAAAGCCCTTAACCAACTGCTGGCTTGGTCAACTGACAATATCACCACTCTCTATAGGTCCAACAACACAAAAAAAAAAAAAATCAAAATTCCCATTGGTGGGGACGAGACATGTTGGCGGCAGGTGCTATATGGCAATCTATTCAAGGTTACTCCATTCCCAATTTTTGTTTGTACTACATATAAACCTAACAATCCCCATTTTTCTGAATTGCCCAGAAAGCTACATCTGCGTTGCACACAGTGCCATAGGTCTTAAACAAGAGAATGGAACATGCTGGCATCACAACTAAGTGCTATATTGAATGTACTACATGTTAATGTTATAATTGTATGCAAATCAAAGACAACATAAACTTGAGAGATACTGTATATCTCATGACTATTCATTGTTAAACAGAAATAGAACCATCAGGTGTTGATAACTCACCATCTCCTTTGGCTCTTAGGTCTAGCTGAAGAAAACTAAGATTTGAAACTGCTGGTTCCATTACGTTGCACATCATAGGTTGATGAGCTCCACCATCAGCAGATCCTGAAGGCTGACTTTTAGAAGATAGTTGATTAGAGCATGTGGCTTTAACATCATTGGTCTCAACCGTGCACCCCTCACATGTTCTGCTCATGCAATGCAGAAATGACATGGGTGGAAGGCTGTGACTACGAAATTCTCCACGTTCTGATATGCCTGTCCCATCCTGGTGAAACTCTGGAATAGGGGAGAACTCCAGAGAAGAATCTCCACTGTTTCTCATTGGTGGACTACAGCCATTCTTCTTCCTGGTCTTTGCTAACTCCAAAAATGAAGTAACCCTCTTAGGAGATGACCCCTGGGCTTGGCTAACTTGACCTTCACTTAGTTTAACAGGGCAACTTAACATACGTTCAAGTGATCCCAAGCGTGAACTTGGGCTTTTGTCTAAGCTGCGATCATAACTTCGGGAACGTTGACGGCCAGTTGTAAAATTTGGAGGTGACACATTAACATAGACCTGTCCTTCAATGGTGTCTGACTTTGAACGCTCTATGGAGTGTTTAGATTCATTTGTATCCAAACTTGTATCCGGTTGCTGGAAGAGAAAATATTCAGTAGGTTGCACTGGACTACCTTTGGTGTGTTCATCTGAACAACTAGTAATAGATGAACCTGCAGGACTTGGAGAAGACTGAGATGACAAGTCACATGTAACTAGCTTGTAGTAATTCTGAGTGGCCACCACAAGTCGAGCCTGGCTCTGAAAACAAGAAGTTAGATCAGAATTTTCTGCAGGACACTGCACTGAATCACAGTGCAAATGGTAAGAATTACAGTTAGCATCCAACACTGGAGAAGATGGATGGTTATGGCATTCACATTTTTTTGCAGAACCTTCTTGAGCGTGTGAATCACAAGACATTTTAGATTCAGTGGGTGAGGTTTGAAGGTCGAGATAGAATGCTCCACTGTCTGGGTGGCTGCAAAATGAGGAGTCACAAGAAAGACTTCCAGAATTGAGGTTAGATCTTGTTTGTCCATTCATCTTGTTATACAATGTGCTGAAGTTCACGAGAATTCCATCAGAACTGTTGCAGGAAGAGTCACTGATATAGCTAACCTGCTGGTCCATTTCAGACTGGCTAGAAGCACTGTAACATCTACAATGTCTTAGCGAATCTGAACCATTGCAATTACACTCTTTACTTTGCAGCATATCTTGGTTTCCCAAATCTGAGCTCTGGTTCCAATCCAGAGTATAGCTTGGGGCGCCATGTTGATTCCATATCTGTTCCTCGGTGATAAGATCTGCATGACCTGGATTGCCATTACTACCTGTTTGTAAGTCCTCTGGAGAAGTCTTCTCCTCTTGTCCATCCATTAGTTCTGTCCTGCCATTTAATATCCAGGGTTTCACAACAGATGTAGCATTGTGAAGATGGAATGGTGGCAGAACTTGTTCTCTGAAATGGAAACATGATTTGGGAGCACTTAACGTGTTGTGGAGGTGGAATGATTTTTCCACATCGCTTCCAGCCACAACGCCATTCTCCACCTCGTCATCATTTGTAAGGAATGGGTTGTGTCGCTTCCTGGTACTGGGTCCTTGCCACTCCTCCTCTTTTTTGATTACCCTCTCATTTACTGAGGGTTCTGGAGCTTGAATTAAACTGCTGTAAACCAGGGAGTCAGCCTGTGATAGGTCCCTCTCTGGCAGAGAGGTGGTTCTTGTAATTCCAAGATCGTTCTGACTGTAGGAGTAAGACCTCTTAGGAGTCGGACAACATTGCCTATCTGGAACTTGGCAGTGCACCAGCGGTATGTGATGCACAATCAAGGTTTCTCCAGCAAGCTTTGGTGGGCTATCCATAGTCAAGGTCTTCTTTCAGGACATTGGTTAATCAGTAAGACCAGTTTGTTGAGATGAAGTACATACTCAAGGTACGACACCTGAGGAGAGAAAGGAATTAGGAGCTGAGTTAATCAATAAAGACAACACAATATAGACAACACTGTACTGATAGACTCCCTCTTACTGCCATCTATTAAAGGGGGAACTATCTTCCAACTGAAAACACGTGTCCAAATTTCTTAGACTATGTTGTTCTTTTAACAACACCAGAAAAATTAAGATCACCCTGGCAGTTATTGCTACTGAATCTACTCATTTTAATAACTTGTAGATAGCGATTTTCAAAGATAATTTGGAATTAGTCTTCTTTTTTGTGTGTTTTTTTTTTAAACCTTTTGTGCCAAGCCTCTCTTTGTTTACCTTGAAATGGTCCTCATGTTGCTAGAGTTGGTTAACCTAACACAACCAGGCGATGGCTGTAAGCACAGACTACAAGAAAGTTAATATCAATCCTCGGAAGGATTGGTTCTTTGTCATGGGTCGATGGCTCATGCCAGCCAAAATAAGATGATGCAGAATGACAAAAATATAATTACAAATCCAAACTATCATTGTACAACAGAAAATGTCATGAATTTACTACTCCTTATTCATTAAGCAGAGGATTCCCATAGCGCAAAGGCGCTGGCATCAGTAGTCACCTCTTGCGTAGTGTGTAGAAGTCGGTTGGACAGTAGCAACACTTTAATCTGGTGAATGGGACACAGTACACTTTGTTGAATACGGCAGCAGACTTCGCCATTTGATGAATAGGCCAATTACCTGTGCATACGCACGCCAAGTGACGCAAAGATCTCTGTAAGTGTGAGACTGTCATAAGCATGCAAACTGGTCTCAAATTTTCCACATCAAAGAGCTTTCTGAATGCGAAGACCGGTTAGTGGCGAATAAATGTGACTTTGGGCCTTTATTGGACTTTCTGAATAAGCCCCACAATATATATAATATTGTAACTAGATTTATTTTCATGTGGAAAAAAGGGATATAAAGCATCAGGAAAACTTTTTTTTTAATTGATTGACAGAAACATACATGGAAAACTTCGAATGCACAGTAAAAAAAAATGCATCAGAAAGACGATACCCGCGTAATCATAAAAAGCGCTGCCTCTTCAGCAATAAGTGGCCATTAAAATTTCCCTAACCATGAATTCCATGATGGACAATACCTTTAAGAGGAAGGGACTATGGGGGTTATTCATCAAAGTCCGAACAGTTGCGTATATACCCGTATTCATGTCTATTCGCGACTTCTCCAACTCCGCTTATTCAATAATCTCTCCGATGTGACGAATTTGTGACCAATTCTTATGCTTACTCCAGTCGCGGAGTCCTTCGCATCAATTTACACGTGCGTGCACAGGTAATTCAGCTATTCAACATACAATGGAGTCTGTCGAAGGGGCAGATTGCGCAGGGCATACTGTTCCAAATTCACCTGTTTGCATTCACCACAAAAGAGTGGCTAATTGAGGGATTTGATGGCAGGGCTCCAGTGTTGCGTAAGGCGACTATTCATTCAAAAGTAACAATGGCAACTGCGACTAAATTAATCTACTATTAACATGAACTGGGCACAAGGTGACATATAAGAATAAGTATTATTCACTTATACTGTATACAGTTAGTGGGATATGATGAGACTGACGTCACTGCCCTTCACTGGAGCAATTCTCCTCACTCCGCATGACTTCTCATCCTACTATTGTGCGACTGACTACGACGCAAAATGCATGCTATGGCGTCTGTCGCTCTCTGCTGCTTCATGAATAAGGAGAAGTGAATTTGTGACTTCCTAATCGTATTGTGGTGAACAGACGCAGAGATACTATGCAAGGCGAATTCGGACTTTGATGAATAACACCCGAAGGGTCATATTGACTAAAGGACGAATTCACTGCACTACAATTCGAGTTGCATCGCCAAAATAGTCGCAAATTCACTTCTCCTTATTAGAACAGGTGGATGCAGTTGCATGCGCAGTGTGGTGAATTCAGTCAAATAGAAGTAGGATGTGAAGTCATGCGGAGTGATGTGAATTCCCCCAGTAAAGCGCAGTGATGTCATCCATATCTTATCCCACTAACTGTATACAGTTAGTCATCGGGTTACGACGGTCTCGAGTTACGTCGTTTCGGGGTTACAACGCTTTATACAATGCCA
>WMED01020108.1:0-12248 GCA_019650415.1 Pipa parva
ATAGCTACCCTTTTCATGTATATATCCAATAAAAAGAATTTATCACAGCAAGTATCGCACGAGGAAAATCTCGCAGTACTTACCGGGAGAAACTTCAAAGCGTTCTCCCAAGTTATTAAATTTGGAAAAGTGCAAACGGCTTTTCCAACTTTAATACATTTTTAGTGTTTCTTTAAATGATTGAGATTATTCTTCATATTGAACTGGACTTCATCTGCATGGAGTTTGTATGTTCTCCCTGCACCTGCGTGGGTTTCCTCTGGGCACTCTGGTTTCTTCCCACAATCCAAAACATACATCTGTGTCTGTCTATGTGTGTGTGACTGAAAAGGGACAACTAGAGTGTAAGATCCACAGGGCTGGGACTGAAGTGAATGGTGAATCTCTGTAAAACGCTATATAAAAAATGAATAAACACAAAAAAAAAAAGCTTGCTATACCAATACTATGTTTGAGCGCTTACCCTCTAGTCTGCTCAGTAAATCTATTGGTATAATGTGCAGCACTGCTTTACATTGTAGCGCTATGCAAATAAAAATCTTAACACAAATGCCCGTACATTCATATTTATACCTTCCCTGATCAGTTCTAGGCATGAATGACTAAACTTTTAACAGCAAAGTGTTTCAATGCAGTTTCTTGTTACTGGCAGCCATTAATCTAACTACATACCTCTGGAAGATCGGAACTGCCCCCCTAGACCAAACAATGGAATCTTATGGCAATCAGAAGGTACCAGGCACAAAAATTTAGGGCTCCAGAAGGGGTTGTAGTGATTGGTGCAGAGCATCCTGTTTGCAACTGCAACAATCATGACCCCTACATTTGTGCCCCTGCTGACAACTTGCAGATTGGATGAAAGGGTGCTTCTGTTGCAGTCGGTAAGATGCAGGGGCAGTGAGAGAGACCAGTAGAGAGAGGAATGACATTATTAGGGGGCTTGGTACAGATGCTAGATATGTATACAACCAATACTCACTGTAGCACCAGAATCCTTCAGAGACACTTCTAGGTATCAGTTACACTTTTACATGCTATGTATACCTTACTGACCCTTTAGAGAAAAACAGGGTGATAAAACTAGGTAAAAGTGCATGTAAGAGAATAAATTGTGGATTTCAGTACTAAAGGCAGTGAGATAAACATCATGGAGACTGGAGTGATGGATATTTTACCAGCTGCTTTATAAATACAGTCAAACAAGTTTTAAGATTCTTGTTGAGGTCAATTGTGTTTACATATATTGTCTTGGGTTTAAAATAATGGAAGTGAAAAAATTTAGTTATTTAGTATCACCATTAGATCAACAAACAACCATGGTCCTCTATATATAGCGCTAGAATAGACCCGTGCCCATAATTTTACCATGTACAACACATACAAATTTATACATATTAAAAGAGATATAAAGATTCATTAGCCAATGGGGTTAATATATTTACTAGAGTATGTGTTTTCTCCAGTGCTCTCTCCTTCTCTGTGATAAAGCTGGTCTTCTTTTCTTTACTTGCAGCATTGCAATCCACTTCACTTTCTGCTTTCTCAGACATCACTGATGGAGGAAGTGAAGAATCAGAATTCTGTCCTAATGTTGTTGTTCACATCAGTGATGTTAAAAAGGAGGCGTGATCCTGAAGGAGGATCGTGAAACTGCAATTAAAGAAAAGAGAATTGAATGTAACATGAAGTAGGAGCGCCAGCACTGGGGAAAAGAAAAGCAGTAGGTATATTAACTACCCCCCCTCTAGAAAGTTCTCATTTAAGTATGTAATTAGCGGGGAAAAAACTGCAGGATTCGGATTTAGATAATACCTTATGCTATGGTAAAGTCTTTATTGCCTTTTAGCTACCCACAGTGGCAATTTGGTTGATCACAAATAGCATTTGAACGTTTTGTACAAAATGTTATTTTACATAAAAATTAGGGTTTGGATTCTGTTTAGTGTTTAGGCAAAAGGTGATGAGTTTCTAAATTGAAAGCCGCCTAGCCCTGTGTTATAGAATAAAATCGAAATAGAAATCAAAATAACATTATGAAGCAATAGCGATCAAAATAGATGCTATGTCTCAATATTTTCTAATTTGCTTATTTTATTTATATTCTTTTAACTATACTACATGTAGCTTTTCCTTTGTAGATGTAACGTATAATCTTACCATTGTTACATAGTGTGAAACAGATCACATATGCCTAAGGAATGTAGCACTAGAGAAAGGCAGGGAAGCATCCTCTAAAATGCTAATTGCAGTATCTTGATCTAAGTCAGGCTCTGTATAGACAGCCTGTATCATCTACTGTACACACCAATGAATGGGAAAACAGCAGTTTCAGGACAAGTTGTACTTTAATTTGAACACAAATTTGTTTTGTGGAATTTTTGGTGAAAGGATAAAAGTGTAAAAAAAAATCAATAAAACTATATAAGACCTAGACATGCAAGTGGTAATTTAAGGCCTACTTACTGGGCCTGAGTTTATAACAGGTTGATTAAGTACATTAAGTACAGAGAAAATCAAGATTTTTATTCAACCCCATTTTTTTAAAATTATTTCTCTGAGATGAAATGTTTCTTAGCCAATTAGAATATGGAAGGAGGCCATCCCTGTATACTCACTGAGACAGTTACAGGTTAATTTAAAGAATAACAGGTGAGAATAATTATTAACAAGCCAAAAGCTGAAGCCAGGCTGCCCTGACACCTATCATTACCTGCGTTATTTAAAGGTACTCCAAATCTTATTATCCTTTCCATAAATAAATCCGTGTTGCAATGGGCAGTCTTTAAATTCCCACTGAGGATGTTCCTCAGCATGTCTTAACTTGTACAGGCCCCCATCCTCTCTGCAGGCAGTGCTACTTCTCACCCCAGGACCCAAATTAGACAAGCAGACTGGGATTGGGTGGAGAGAGCCTTGGATATGAATTTTACATGCAAGTAGATACCCCCCCTCCCCCGTAGCACTTACTAAACTGCTTCGATAAGTAAATTAAAAGAGGCCAGACAGGTACTGGATATTCTTTTCAATTTAGATTAAAACTGATACCTAGATTTCCACTAAAAACACAATACATCCAATGTCTGTACATTTCACATGCAAGTCTATAGGGATGAATGGCAACCAGCAGGGCCAACCTTTAGAGGGTGAGAGCAGGGCCGGTTCTACCGATGGGTGATGTGGGCGATGGCCCAGGGCACAATCTATTTGAGGGGCGCTGTTGTCCACATCGCCCATCGCTAAACCTGACCTCCTTTCTCTGCCAGGGTTCCAGCGATGCACCTCCTCTACTGAGGTAAGTGGAATGCGACGGAGCTCCTTGGCTGTTTCAGGTTTTGTCGGCTGTATTCGGCATCTGCCAGCAAGACCTGAACATCTAAGGAGCGCCGTCACATTCAACTTACCTCATTAAAGGAAGTGCGTCGCTGGAACTGCTGTTGGAGGTGAGTGGGGGGCGCGGTGCAAGGGGGCGTCCAGGGCGCCAATAGGGCCAGGACCGCCCCTGGGTGAGAGGGTCTGTGAGTGAACATCGAACACGGTGGTGCCTCTCTTACACTCCGACAGTGTTGCGGCTGCCCTCTCTGCATCTACTTATATATCTTCCTGCTTTCACCTGTTGCAGTGCCCTCCTTTACAAACAACATCCTGTGGGACCGCACAAGTCGCACACCCCAAATGGGATCCAAATACCTGAAATGTGCCAGAGTTGCAGAAGGAAGCAGCTCAGTACGAACTCTGCAAACCTATAACAATGCGCAGATGTGTGCAAAATAATACAATCAAATAATCATTGGCACATAAGCGGTTTTCCTAGTTTTTCCCACTGAATCGTATCAAATATGGTGATGTGGGAAAGGCCTAAATGGCAGCCAGTTTTAAAAATTAATTTCCAAAAGACACCTTACTGCTAAATGATCGCTGTGAAATATATAAAGTACCATGCAGCCGGGCATCAGATGTTATTATTGCCATTACTGTTACGATTACATTCTAACCTTTATGTATGTATAATTTTATATATAAAGCGCTACAAACATACGCAGTGCTGTACAGTTCAGTAATAAACTATAATACAGACATGGGAAAATTGCATTAAACAATACAAGTATCCTATCACAAGGATACTTCACTTTAAGTGCTAGGTTGAGGTTAACACAAGAGGTTGGAGGCCCCTGCCCCATAGAGCTTACAATCTAAATGGGAGGAAGCGTTACACATACAGATAGATGGGTAATAGGAGCTGCGACAATGTGTTGAAACACAAGTCAATAAATAAATAGAAATATTAAGCATAAATGACTATTAAATAAAAAAAGGATCTACTATCTGGTAATATATATATTTTGTGCATTTTAGACAAAACATGTCATCAGTCACTAGTAGCCTTGTACTGAAGACATTAACCTTTTCCTATCCAATAAAATTTCCTGTTCCGCACATTGAAATCCTAATATTTTTGGCGGAAAATGTGAAATTAGACATTTCATGCAATAACAGTGAATTTTATCAAAGAAATTAGCAGGAAATAATACATCTGAAATATTTCTGTAATATTGACATCCCCCTGCCAGGGGACCAAGGATTGGACGGAATTTTTTGAATGTCTCCCTCTATGGGACATAGGATAGGAAAAGGTTAAAGTGCAGCTGTAACAATAGAGTGATAGCTTATTCTTTGAGATGCCTCAAACTATGCAGCGCAGAGCGCATAAGGTACACAAGCTCATTGCAAATGCGTAGTTCCTATATATGTCCAGTAGATGTCCCAAGTACACAAGAAATAATTCTGTGCAGCAGCAACAAAGGACAAGTAGTTACTGTTACTCCAATACATACTTCCTTTTCCTTATAATTGCATTCAGGCCCCTTATTCAAACAACAAGCACCCACACAGACAACGCGCTACCTTTCAATAACCTTTTTGACATGCCAGGTTGTCAGCTCACGACAAGTTGTAAGTGAAATACATAGAGCATTCACCTATAACCCTAACACTCCTGGGATTTTATGTTATGGGAACTCCCTGGAAAACATGGAATAAAATAGTCCCGTGTGTTAACGAGAGGTTTCCAGAAGAAGGTTAAAGAGACAGAGACGCTAAAAAAAAGTGAACATTTTATTTGGTTTAAAATACCAGTTGTTCCTTCTTGATAGATTTTATTATTTTTAATTAAAATGACCCAGTCCAGACTTTGTTTCTGCTTTGTTTGTTTTACGGTAGTACTTTAAATACCACATGACTTACCCAGAAATCCCTAATGAGCAAAAGTAAAATGCATTTGTAAATACAGATATTTTAATTAGTTTCGACTCTATGCAGAACTTCTTCAGCAGATTAAATGACAGTATAAATACATGCAGGTGCTTCCAGTTTTTGGTGTTAGCTGTCCCTTTAAGTATCAGAGAGCCAACTGTTGTACGAATGAGTAAAATATATCCAATACAACATTTTGCAGATTTTGCTTATTCATCAAAAATTATTTTCTGCTATTTAGCAATTTCTCGCTGAATTTCGACAACATATGCGTGCCGCATAATATCTTCCCACTCTATGTCTGTTTGCTACAAATGTGACAACTATCCAGGTATTCCTTATGTGTCAAAGTGACAATTTACCCAAAATGTACTGCCATTTATATGCATATTTGACTTCTCCAAATGAAAGTGGAATTGGAATGCATACGACAAGGATTCTGCGCTGCTGGACCTTCCTTTACGCACTGAAGGCTCATGGCTATAGGAGGTCCAAATCACAGGGTGCTCAATTTGCTGCTGGGGGGAGGGGTGCTGTTCCAGTATGCACCCTGTTTCTTCCCCTGCCCTGGCTCTCCTCGTTCATAGACTGCTACAGCAGTCTCTCCCAGTGTTCCTCTCAGCTGTCGCTTCCTATGAATTTGGCAAGGCGCACTACCAGGAATTCGCCAGTTTGACTTTGTCAGATCAAAGTGATGAAGTAGGGTCTATCAGCATTCCTGTTTGGCATAAGGTCATTGTAGATGTGACAACTAAAACTAGGAATATGGTGACTTAGAGAGGGTGTAATATTTACTTAATACAGTTATAGTGATATTATAAGATGGCATCACTTCGCTTGGGTTAATTGGCATCACTACGTGTCCTCTAATGTTCGACTGACTACGCATGAAATAGCATCCGACACTTTGCCAAGAGAATCCGCTGTTTACTTAATAAAGGGTAGTGAATTTCTATATGTTGGAGCAAAGCAACCCACAATGACTCAGCTGTCTAATTTACACTTACTTGCACACTCTCTCATTCTTATACTCTTTTGCTCTCTCTCATTCTCTCTCTCACTGTCTCATTCTCTCTTTCTGTATCTCATTCTCTCTCTTTCACTGTCTCTCTCATTCTCTCTAATAAGATATATAAATTGCAGGCCTGCTTATCTGAATAGCACATTGTGGAGGTGTGGTTGTTGCTGACCTGAAGAAGGAACGTCTTTAATTTAACAAGTTGTCATTGGTAATGAGGGGAGGAAATCTTTTGTAAGAGTAGATGGTGGAATAAGGCTGTAGATGGGAAGGATTAAAAGCATATGAGATTAAAATGGAAGTTCACTTTCCGCTTTCTCTGTGCTTTGGTAAATCAATCACATACAAAGTCAATGGAGTACAGGACTGGTAGAAGAGTGCAGATTCTAAGAAGAATCTAAGGGGGTAATTCAGCATAGTGCGAAGTTACCTCCGGATCCTTCGCATCACTTCACAGAGGCTGTTATGCGTTCGCTGATGTCCTGCACGCGCACATCAGCGAACACTTTAAAGGGATTCCAGTCTCGCAAGGCGACTACAATATATGCAGATTATCAATGGTAAGTAAATTAACAGAACAGCTTAATTTGTAGGAGCAGAGTAGGGCACCAGACATCAGCGAGCGATTTAAAGGGATTCCAGTCTCAGTGAGGCAACTCTTTTGGTCTCGCCGAGACTGGTATCCCTTTAAAGCGCTCGCTGATGACCGCGTGCAGGACATCAGCGAGCGCATATCAGTCAGTGTGTAGTGAGGCAAAGACTCCGCACCTCACTTCGCACTATCGTGAATTCCCCCCTTAATATCTGTGCCAGAGTATATGGTTTGCGGGTAATAGTCGGACATGGGACTTATTTTTTATTTGTCTCAGTTCTCTTTCTAAAGGGATTATGGGAGGCGGAGGGTTTGTAATTAATTTATAGTATGTTGTAGATTCTGGAATTTACATCAGGTCTTTCTTGTGGATTTTAGTGTTTTTTGAATTATTTCCTTTCCAATTTGCTTCATTTTTTGTGTGGGTAAAAAAATCAAACTTATTTTAGGCTTAAAGTTTTTTTTGTTATTTTTTTTTTGTACATGCCTAAAGAACTCTTAAGGGCCTCTTTGTCCCAAACACCCTTGCATTGGCCTTAACTGACAGGCCTTTATGACCAAGGTGCATCTGATACGCTTGGGTGCAGAGATGGGGTGCAGGGTTGGGAAAAGGTTTCATGGTGCCCTAGGTAGGGGCGAGGGCTGCGCTACAAGAGAGGTTAGGTGGGCTGGCACTGGGAAAGTAGGAAGTGGAGGATCCTGCTGGGCACTTGCCTACCCCTCAGCCCAGCTCTATTAGGGAGTGGATAGGTTGGGTTATGGGTGAAACTGGACAGAGCTCCAGTGAGAACACAGTGAGTAGAGAACTTGTTGGTTTCCCCTTGTGAATCTGGAGTCTCCAGGTGAAACCCTGCAAGTTCATAGATCTGTTCATGTATAATTATTTTTCTTATCGTTTTTTTCTTCAGGCCCCGGTAGTGTTGGAATATAATGTATCTTTCACTCTACCAGTCTTCTGCAAGTCATTTGGATCAACTCAGTCTGTCCAGCTGCTTACACAAGAAGACGTTGCACTGTTAGAAGTGAGCGCACGCGGTCCATACTGTGCAAGCTGACAGTGGGTGTTCCACTCATCTGATGCATACTGCAACTTCGGTGTAATTCTCCGATTCAGTCCGACACTCACATGTCCAGTTATGGAGCCACTGAGAAACTGTCTGGTATTGATGCTTTTAATCAGATGTGATTTGACATTATGTACTTTAAAATCACATGCTACTAATGCCATAAAAGTCGCAGTAAAATGTCAAACACCAAATCTTTTTTTTCCTCTCTCTTCTGGTATGTGACTGTTGCATATGTATTTAGAGTCGGACAATGCCTGCCACATCAAAAGTTGGTAGGGTGAAAGGGCCCTAACTCCTGCTTTCTAGGTTAATGGTCACT
Organism: Pipa parva; assembly: GCA_019650415.1. Lineage (NCBI taxonomy): Eukaryota > Metazoa > Chordata > Amphibia > Anura > Pipidae > Pipa > Pipa parva. The sequence goes on from WMED01020108.1 coordinate 8,247, forward strand.
AGCAGCCAAAAGATGATTTAAACGAGCGTTTCTGAACAAAAAGCGAAATAATCCCAAAATAAATCATGAAGACCAATTCCAAAAATGTAGATTTCCAACATCTTTAACATCAACTGTAAGGGCCTATAGAAATGATGTCGTTCCTGACAGCTTTTTCTCCGACCCATGGAAAACCCCAGAAACAAAAAATTCCAAACACCCGAGTAAGGAATTTCCAGACCACTATAAGGGGTTCGGGATTCTTTACGTAGAATTACGTTGAAGACCTCTTTGCATCCGACATGTTTCCATGTAATTAAACCAAAGGCGTCCGCGTGCTGTGTGTTTTGGCAACACTTATTCACTTCTAAGCAATCCTGTGCTTTTCCACAAACCTCAGGCACCTGGTGAGTGAGGGCATCTGTCATTTCAGGAGTCTCTCCTAAATGTGGAGCTCTCTGCCTGTACTTTGCCGGAGCGTTTGAGACCACCCTTCTCGTCTCAAACACAAGAGCTGGCTGTCTCTGAAAATTATAGAGTTAATCAAAGTAAAAAAAACTAATGGCCACAAAATTACAGATATTAGCATCAACACCCGCAGGAAGGCTAATCGTCAGTCTCAGATAGAGGGTCCATCAAAGGGGAACCTGTGACTAGGTACAGACAGAGCAGTGTCTGCAGACAGGAGTTTTATAGGCTGGGGGGGAAAAGTCATTAGCCTGGTGGAAGGAAAACAAACAGGTTAACCTTTTTTTCTGCTAAGGATGTCTGTTAATTATTAACCCTTGGGCTAGGGATGTTCAGTCTTGACCCTCTAGCTTTTGTTGTACTACAGATCCCTGAGATGCAAGACTAAGGTCACACGTGGCATTTTTGGTGCATTCGGTTAAAACCGCAACAAAACGGCAAATTGAGATAAACAGCCCAGCCGTAAAGGTCTAAGGCCGACCACGTACAACTGGTGCGCGTTGTCATGGCATGGTTTACTGAAACTAAACACCTAGAGATGTAATTTATCATGGTAAGTCGCATCGAAACAATGCACGCCACATAACCCCAAGTGTCCTGGATTCTGTGAGACAGTCCCATTGTTCGAGTACTGTCCAGGGTGCCTGTCCCCAAGTTCGATCCCCTTGATCTCTCTCCAAGCTCCTACCTGATGGCTGGCATCAGGATGGAGATCACAGGTACACAGCCAATCAGGGGAAAGTTGCATTGCACCATTAATGTCATTGGCCGGGAGCACCGCCACCACTGGTGACTTGAGATGTATTACTCTATAGTTGTATGCAGTGGCCCATACACCTCTAAGTTTCGTTGCAGTTTCCTTCCATTTTGTCATAGTTTTATCTGCTTATGGAAAAACTACTACAAAATTCAGAGTAGCTGTTATTTTGCAGGAAATTACTTGTTTTCAGTAGTTTTGGGCCCTTTACTTAAATGCACTCTATTTTGTTGTATTTACCCACATTTTTTAAGTGCACAAACATACGCAGCGCTGTGCAGTTTGCGGGAAATTACCTTTACCAGGGTTATTTTTTTAAAACCCACAATGTTTAAAGCATGATATCTACACAATGGCCCATTCATCTATATTCATGGGGCTTATTATTCAATGGGGAACTCCTGACAGCAATATGGCTGCCCCCTTCCCATAGGGCATCTACATGGTATCTTGCAATAACTACATAATAAACCACAGTCAGAGGTGCCCTGTCTTTTCTTGCCATTAAAGGCACGCTATTAATGAACAGCTGATGGCTTTTGGAAACAAAACAAATGATGTATATATGAATAATGATAATTTTATAACGTTTGGGTAAGCTGAAGCCTGAAACTGCTGTGATAGTCTGGCAATAAGCTACTAAGCCTACTTTGGCTAAATCGCTAAGGACTACAGGAGAGTTTTTAAGATCCTTCATCACCTGCTGCTAAAAACCCATGTGTTTTCCATCCTACACACTTCCCCTGCTGCAGAAACATATAAAATCAGCAGGTGAAATGTCTGACGTCATATCTTTTACAACTGCTCCCACAACTGGGAAACTTGCAGGGGGGGGGGGGGAATTGCAGACCTTTTAGAATTGGCTGAGGTCAGGACAGGCATCAAACAAGCGGAATGCAAAGAGCAAATCAGAAATCGGGCCAAGGTCCAGGCAATATACCAAGGTTAGAACCAGATTAGCAAGGCCGTATAAGCAAAACCAGGGAATCTAGCATGAGAGAACTACAGCTGTGTATCATTACTATAACTTAGTAAATGTATGAGGAGCAAAAGGCTATGGAATGAGCTTAATGACGTAGCATCTTGTCATTTGGTTTGCAGGCTGATGATCTAACTATTATAAATGGCAATATATTTCTTTACGAGCAGCTGCAGAAGTTGTGATAATTACTGGACCTTGGGGATCTAAAGGACCCCCATATGTATTAATCTGTATGTATGTAGTCTGAAAAGGACAATGGGAGAAAGTGTTTGGCTTGATTAAGTGGGACTTACAAATAGGTGGGTATTTGTAGATGGACTAGACGTATTAAGGTAGCAGTTCATCCCATCGAGGAGTAGTGGACCCTAAGTGTCCTGGCATTGGTGGATGGACACTCAGGGTAGGGACTTGTGACAGAGAGCCTAGAGCCCCAGGGTATATTCATTTGTGTGCAAGAAGGATTGCAAGTAACCTGGCTACAGTTCTTGTTTAAGCAAGTAAAGAACTACTGGTGCCAAATATATCTGTTTAATATGTAATCGCACCACACACCCGATCTTACATGTGTAAAGTAAGCAGATCCTGCATCTGTATAGCTGCTAGCCCAGCCCGTTGCTAAAAGCAGAGGCATTTTGTTGCATTTTACCTAAAGGAGAACTAAAGCAAAAAAAATTAAAAAGGACAGTTAAAATACTTACTTTATACAGAGCCAATTGATTAGAGTCACAGCATGAGCTGTGCTGTAATTAGCCGGCTCCCGATGCTTCCCCCGACGCTTCCTTCACAGCGCTGGCTGACACAGAAGCCAGCGTGCAGCTCCTTCTTCTTGATTCAACAGGCTCATACATCATCACGCTCATTGCGGGGAGCGTTCTTTTTGGCCTCCGCAATGAACGTGATGATGTTTAAACCATTTTTCTCTTGAGGTGTAACAAGGTGGAAGGAGCTTCATGCTGGCTTCTCAGTGAGCCAGCGCTGCGAAGAAGCATAGGGTGAAGCCCTGAGAGCCGGCTAATTAGAGCACAGCTCATGCTGTGACTGTAATCAATCGGCTCAGTATAAGGGAAGTATTTTAACAGTTCTTTTTTTCAATTTTTTTTTAACTTTAGTTCTCCTTTAAAATTGTTCATTTGGCACCAGTTCCATGGTTTATGCATTGACCTGCACGGTAACTGCTCCAAACATCTGCCTGCTGTCTGTAGGAGATAGAAGGCAACAAATCATGTGATCACACATCCCAACATTCTCCTTTAAAGAGGAATACCTATGGAAAACAGTTTGTAAGGCTCTACTGGAATATATTCAGACCTGTATTAGGCATGCAGGCAAACATTGCCTTTAAAAGAGGAAGAAGTGAGTAATATACCTGATACAGGAATGCTGGAGGCATGTGTAAAAGCCTAGCATTTTGTCACAGTAGGTTGCCTATATACGGAACTGCAGGCAGCTTGATGCAATCATGATAGTTGCCATTGGGACATTTTAAAGTTGAATTGCTGATTTTTGTTGGTCTGTGTTGTTTCTTTCTGTCTCTCTGCTGCTTACGGCCATCTTTTATAATTTGGGAATTCTGGGACACTTTATAAATACCATGTTTCCCCGAAAATAAGACAATGTCTTATATTAATTTTGTTCCCAAAGTTACACTATGTCTTATTTTTCAGTGGATGTCTTATATTTCCCTAAAGAAAAAAATCACACTCATACAAAGTAAAAAAATAAAATAAAAACTGGAACAAATACACTGTGCTGCCTACCCCACAACTCCCCTCCCACACTGTGCTGCCTGCCCCACAACTCCCCTCCCACACTGTGC
>WMED01020110.1:0-12248 GCA_019650415.1 Pipa parva
TTGCATTTCTGTCCACTTGTTGCTATTATATATTTTTTGTAATAATAAAAATTGAACATTACAACATTACTAACCCACTTACACACATTTTCCCCCAGTCCAAGCATCCTCATTTTATGTACCAGCCTTTTATGTGGCACAGTATCAAATGCTTTGGAAAAATCAAGGTATATGACATCCAGTGACTACCACTGTCTAGTCTATAACTCACCTGCTCAAAGAGGCTAATTAGATTTGTTTGGCAGGATCGATTTCTCATAAACCCATGTTGATATGGAGTTATACATTTTTTTATGTTAAGATATTCCAGGATAGCATCTCTTAGAAAACCTTCAAACAGTTTACCCACAATAGAAGTTAGACATACAGGTCTATAGTTTTCAGGTTCACACTTCTTTTTGAATATAGGGACCACATTTGCAACAAGCCAGTCCTTTGGAAAAGTTCCTGTCATTATAGAGTCCCTGAATATTAAATATAAAGGTCTGTCTATGACTGAGCTTAATTCCCTTAAGACCCTAGGGTGTATATTGTCTGGACCTGGGGATTTATCACATTTATTCTGTTATTAAAACAGAAAAGCTTTATTTAACACATAATAGTGTAGAATTTCTGAGTTCTCTGGTGGCCTTACAGCACAGCATGTTGGGGAGGGTGTATTATCTGGGGCAATATTTTTGGAAGGACACTGCACAGTTGTGGAACAGAAGGAATGATAATATTTGGGGCAATTTCTATTGAGGGTACGTGGTTTGGGGGGGCCACTGCACAGCATCTGGGGTGTCTGTGGGATACTATCCCACATAAGACAATGCTGATGGATATTTGCACCCAAGCTTGACATTGATCACAATTTTATAGAGCTTGAATTGTCATGAGTACTTTTCTACCACCGGGGGCATATTTACTAAGACCAATTCAACCATATTGATTAGTTTCACGCTATCAATTTTTATATCCTGGTATATTTCTATTTCCCTGATTTATCAAAGATTGATAAAAATGTTTCCCTATCGATAAATCTCAATCAGGTGGCAGAAGAACATTTTGCTTCATTTTTCTTTGAGGGAACACATTTTGGACTTTAGCTAATTGACAGGACCAACTCCATAGACAATAATGGTTTTTATGCCAGTCTGAGTGAGGAGAATTTGCTTGGGTGATAAAATTGTACTAAAACAATTTAGTAAATAGGACAAAATAATGTTAAAAATAGGTTGTTATTCCTATATTTACTGTTGAAAAAACGTTTTTTACCTTTAGTAAATGTCCCCCAAATGTATATTACATCAATACTCAATTGTATTCAGGCCTTTGTAACTTTCATTGCTGATATGGTCAAATGAAAATGTGAACATATTACAAGATTTTCAATTTTACCCGAGCAAATAGACCAAACACTCTTTTCAAAAATAATATGCTATTTTATACACAATTAGGCACTGTACTAATTAAAAAATATATATTAAAAAATGATAGCGTGTACTGTTTACTAGCTGAATATGTGCAAGGTATGCATTATTTGAAGCCACACAGTACTAATGCACTGTAAATCCAAAACGTTTATTTACACTTTATTATTTTGCAAGGGAACACACTTCTGTGATTTCTACCACGAGAGAAAGATTAATTATCCAAATTCCAGTACTTTTCCTTTGCTCTTTAAGTTCATAAGCCACATTATATTAATCAAGGTTAATTTGTTTCTAAATTGCTTTAGAATCTTTAAATGAATAGTCCTCTTAAAGTGCACCATTATTATTAATAATACTGATAATGCTTCTGCTCCCTTTAGAGTTTTGACCTTTCTGTTAATGTATTCAGTATAAAGCTAGCTTCTTTAAGCCACAGCATTTAAGATGAAATGTTTCTGGTCTTTAATATTAGTTAAAATAAAAAGCCACACTTTATAAATAAGCCTTGGGTTTGAATCGGTCTTGTGGTCCTATGACAGAACATGTCCACAGATCAAATGCTATGTTTCAGCAGGTAAAAATAACAATATTACTGGAGTCCAGGGGTGGGAGGAGCAAAATACAGAATGTCCTATTTAAAAGAAAGATTTTAAGAGGCTTTAGGACACATTTCCTGCAAATGTTTTATAGAGGAACGAGAGTCAAATTACATCTTTACATATTAATTAAGCAAAATAATTCATGAATTTAACTTCAAAGATAACATTTTTACAAGTGTTATATTTGAATAACTTATTCAATGCAAATAAATCTAGATTTCTCACCATGTTATATCAAATGGAAATCCCCATTTTATTGCAGAACAAGTTTAGACAAAGTTTCGGGGTACAACTGCTTCCCTTCATCAGGTGTACAGAATACATCTTTACATATGCAGTACTATTCCCTAGTGAGAAGTGTTTCTCCCCAGTAGGTGTTTCCTCTGAAGCATGCTGCTTTAATTAGCAGCACTGGAAACTCCCAAACCAGAAAATGTGTGTGTGACGTGTACTATGAATAGCTACCCCGGCCAATTTTGCAAAATCTGTAAAGTAGCATTACCTTTGCTTAATTTAAACTAACTGTGCATTATCTTTTCCAGCATTTTATTAAATTTGTAAGGAGGACTGAACTGTGACCAGGAATTCATGTCCAGTTATTTGTCTTAAATTTCCACAAGCTGATTTTGTGTTATGCCTTTAGTTCCCCTTTAAGATTTTTCACACATGCGGAAACTGTGATAAATAGTATGCAGGAATAACAATCATGTCAATAAATATCAGATTTATTAAAAGTATTACTGGACTTTTATGCTAAGAAAGACAGAGAACCCATAGTGGTTATAAATAGATATTGCTTCTACCTAGTGTGAATTAGTATGCAGCAATAAGCCAATAGTCCCAAAGAGAAAAATAAAAGTGTGATGCAAATTGAAAGAATATGCTACTTTTTATGTCTATCGTAGCCCCACCTCCATTTTCTCATACAAAATGTATTATTGTAAATATTATTGCTTGGAGGACATTAAGGGCCTAATTCACCATTGTGCGAAGTGAGCCGTGAAGCGTTTGGCTCACTTCGCACATGGTGTCATGCGCATGCTGATGTCCTGTGCGCGGATATCAGTATGTGCATTAAAGGGATTCCCCTTCCGGCGAGAGCACTAGCGGTACTTCGCGGCTCACTTCACACAATGGTGAATTAGGCCCTAAGGGTAATTTAGCAAAGAGCAAACTTACCCTCCGATCCTTACGCGTTCGCTGTGTCCTGCACGCGGACATCAGCGAACATTTAAAGGGATTCCAGTCTTGGCGAGGCTTGTGAGGCTCTACTCGAGACCCCTGGCGAGACTGGAATCCCTTTAAAGCGTTCACAATGCAAAGAAGGTAAATTTAATGTGGTGAAGATAAATGACAAGTACAATTATCTAATGTGGTGAAGATAAATGACAAGTACAATTATCTAATGTGGTGAAGGTCAATGATAAGTGAAAGTAACAGTTATCACAAATCATTATAAATCACCTGCTGTAGCTACAAGAGAGAACAACTGATAAAAAAAACGGAACTTTTTGGGGGTTATTCATTGAAGTCCGAATTGTTGCGTATAGGTGCGAATTCGCCAGATAAAGACAGTCGCAATAGACTGCAACTGTCGCAGTTGCGTCTTTATAATGAGAATATTGTTGCAGCCGCGACTTTATTATGGGAAAATTGTCGCAATCTTAACTTTAAAAATTGTCGCGACTTTACAATGGGGAAATTGTAGCGCACTTGCTATGGGAATCCGCTGTTTTCGAATTCGACAGTCAAATTCGCACCTTATTGAATAACCCCCTTCATCTCCACTGCTCTGCCACTTTCCACTGCATTTTTGATACTCTTTGACCACCAACCTGCCTACTGCCCCCTGCCCTTTACTGCAAGTCATTTGAAACGGGGAGTTGAGCAGAGCTGGTGCAGGAAGCAGGAAAGCTGAGCATGCAGATAGTAGCAGGGGACACTCTGAAGAAGTCTGTGACCCTGGGTAACGTTAGGACTTGAAACAAACCTGAGTACTTCTACAATCACATTTTTGTCGTTACAGTTTGCATCCCACTAAATTCAGCCCTGACTTTTGAGGAGAATAAAAACTACTCTAACACTACTTTAAACACCATTCATCACAGAAGGTGGTGAAAAAGTAGACACTCCAACCCCACTAGAGTCACAAGGGAGAGGAAAATGAGGAAGTAACTTCCTGAACCCATACATTTAAAGGGATTAAGAGACACCTTCTGGGCAACACCAAAGTATTCAAAAGTCCATGCTCCAACACTTCAGTCACTGTGATTATCTTTTAAGAATTTATAATAAAGATTGAATTTTTATCTTATCCACTGGAGTGCTGGGTCATGGACTTTTTGAATACCTCAGAGAACTACCCTTCTGTGTCAGGCTCAAGGCACAGAATCCCAAAAGATACAAATTAATGAACCGATTTACATACTGATGTGATAAGCAAAATATAGACCCTACATTAGTTTGCAACTACCATTAAAAAAGTTTCATGACTGTGGCAGATTTTATGTGAGCAAAAACCAGAGCCTGACGCTCTACAAATAGAAATAGAGTGAAATGGATTTATTACTGAAGAAAAAAGTGACCATAGGTCAACGTGATTTGAAAAGAGGGCTGGAGATACAGGGGATTGAAGCTGAATAGATTAAAATAAACCATTGAAGGAGAGCTTGAGCAATCCTAATATCAGCAGGTGAAATAAATAAAGACTCTGCCTAGTCCAAGATTAAACCCAGTTAGATAGCAGAAAAGAAAAGACAGGCTGATGGCTGAAATTGTGAACTACTGTGACAAGACAGCGGTTAATATCAGTAAAGGATAATAAGAAAGCAGCTCGCTGCTGAACTGACAAAATGCCGTAAGCATAAAAATAGTATTGGCTGTGGAGATAAATCTTGACAAGGGAGCAATGGACAAAATAACCTCTATTTTTGCTGGAATGGAAAATTGTTGTTAAGATCTCTTATCTTCCTAGCAACTGGCCATTCCCAAACAGCCCAAATGGTCTGACAATCTGGCCAAATGTATTAAATATTTTTGCTTCAAATACATACGTTTCACAAAATAAGAGAGTAAGAGATAGTGTCAGTTCTGTCATTAGGTTGGAATAGCTCCTAATGTGCGTTTGATGCCGATTTAATGATGTCATAAAGATAACTGTAAACAACTAGTGATCCAGTAGACTCAAATGTATTTCTTGTTGTTGTTTTACCCATTAAACTGTCTCCTTTTGTACTAAGCAATGTGCTGTTTTTATAGTACTATGCAGTCTACCTATTTCTTAAGAGATAATGCTAGATATTATTCTGAACGTTTTGTCAGATTATACAATATATATGTGTATATATGTATAAATCCCAGAGTTACATCTCAGGACCTCATGCCTACCTAAGATCCAGATGGAAAAAGTTATCATACAATGGCAAAATTAACTTTTTTCCCAGAGCTCCCTACTAATGTATGAGTCCTACTTACTCTATGGAGAAGGGTGATTGTGTAATGTAATATGAGCACCTACTTTGTTAATAGAACTTGGGTGGAAGAAAACAGTTGTCATATTGAAACTGCAGTGGAATTTACTTTTGAAATGAAGTGGATTATAAATGTACTGTAGATTACATAGGTTCAGTTTAGCTACTGGCTTTCAATATACCCCAGCAGGAGCTGTAGTGTAACTAGGTGTCTTGTGTGCCCTATCCATGAAATACAGACACTCATTAATAGTGTCGAAAGTATCAGGCCAAGTTCATACTTCCTCTTTATTGTTGTTAAATAGCATTGATGTTGCATGGTTTAGCACAGCTCTTTTACTAACCCAAGTAACAATAGCACTACAAACATAGCAATTATCCGTTGAATTTATTTAGCTAACTACTGTCCACAACATTTCTAAAAGTAGATTTTAGAAGCAGTTCCCTGTTAAAATGGATTTGTCAGGTCCACTTACAAACTATTATATGGAAAGCACTAGAGGTTGTGAGAATTTAGCTCAAAATCAAACAATAACCCAGTATATTGCTTCACCATAGCCAAACCATAAACAATGCAACAAGGGAAATCTTAGATTGTGATTCCTCTAGTCAGGTTCTCCCTAGATTATTATTTCGAGAATCCACAATGACTCTTTCCCTGACTGAGTTTGGAGGGACCATAGGGAAGTAGGGTGATATACAGGAGTAATCATTTGTTTTGATATGAATGCTTAAAACCAAATTGCTTATAAATTGACCTAACAGGTCCATTCAATGATGTTTATGCTAGTAGTAGCCGAGGGATGCAAAGCAGTGAGACATAGTGTTAGGACTGTCCATTACAACCAGTTCATAAATGCCACTCATTTTGTTTGCAGATCCACCTACGCTTGCTAACCCAGGTATCTTCCTATAGCTACTTCTTGTTTACTAATGCAGAGATCACTTTTCTCCCCAACAGAAATGTCATGAAAATGCCACCAACAGTGAGTGGACAGAGGATAAATGTCACATTCATTTTCCAGATGGAACGGGACAGTTCTTGTATCCAAAAGTATGTAACCATTGATTCAGTGAGTCCAACAGTTACAAAAGGGATGCTCAGACAAAATAAGGCAGAATTAAGTGTAAATTTGATAATTATAAAATGACATCATATAATTAGCAGTCCCTTATTAAACTGGTATTGGTTAAAGCTGATACTGTTGAAATAAGAAATGCAATCTGCCTTTCACAGAAAATCTTTGTATTCACAGCTTTGCATCAATTATAATGAAGTGTCAGATTTACAAAAATTAGTGAATGATGCGACTGCCTGCTATTTCACCCTGGAATTCTATGGGTAATTTCACACTGAACTTGTGCAGTTTTTAGTCAGTTATAAATCACGTACATGATCTGTTATTTTTGCAGTTTTCCTGGAATAGGAATGTGAATCACATAATATAGTATATGCTTTATCATTCAAATCTACTACACTAATCTACTAATACTGAAATAACAAAGAGTGCTAATTGTGATATCCATCAAATTTCCATTGCTTGTTTATAAGGGAAGACATATTTCTTCCTCTACAGGTTGCAGAATCCCCTGTAATATTCTCTTCATGTCTTTCTCGGTTAACAAAATGTCTTTCTTGCATGGATTTTTGAAAACATCAATAATTCTGTCCCCATAACTTCCAATTAATTTATCCACCACTGCAAATAGAATGCTTTCGTACAACAGCCCTGGCCTGCTGCATAAGTGCAGCCTCTCTTCTTTAAATCCAGCATCATTCTAATGTACTTGCCTTTTACTTCATTTCAGAGTACAATGAATTCTGTTTCCTTTTTAAGCAAAATATGGGCAAGCTTATGGTTTAAGAGTGTGCCAAATATGCAAGGTTTGTTCTAGGTGCTTACATTAAGGAATAGGAGCAATTTCAGGTTAAAAATGGGGTACAATGTAGAAGTAATCTTTGTCATTTGCTCCTTTTTAAAAAATATGCACAGATTATGTTTGCATCAGAAAATGATCTTAACAACACAAGGATGTTAAAGTGAATTAAAGTTCTTAATCAAAATCAATATATTTAATGTTCTTGTTCTTCCTTAACTCAGTATTAGTTATCCATCAGGAAATACAGGTATCTTAATGACATTCTGCAACTCAGCCAAATTTTCATTTATCATTTTGGAAGATGCTAAGGAGAAACCACAAATCCAAGCAGTCTTCTTAAGCAATGGCCATGCAGCATGCTACCATCCGAATGGGATGATATGGTATGTAGAACAGTACTGTAGTCTGAAAAGTAATGTTTCAACCAATGCACGTTAAAATTTATCTTACCACTCTTCAAATTACTGTCATATATCAACACACGCAGCACATATTTCTACAACTGCTAAATGCAATATTGGCAAACGTATTTTCTGAGGCTTGGTGAGCAAAACAAGGTCTTTTAAAGGTCACGTCATAGCCAGAGATCAGGAAAGATAACATAAAGAATCTAATTCAATGGCAATGGTTTGCAGTAAAATCAGAGTGCAGGTGTGGTTATTTCACCAAGGAGAACTAACTAAAAAGGAATGTGGCCAAGATAAAAGGAATGTGGCCAAGATAAAAGGAATGTGGCCAAGATAAAAGGAATGTGGCTAAGATAAAATGAATGTGGCCAAGATAAAAGGAATGTGGCCAAGATACTGCCCAGATCCTTGTATTTTGGATTGGGTTCTTGTTTTATCCCTATGTTATTGTTTTATCCCTATGTTATTGTTTTATCCCTATGTTATTGTTTTATCCCTATGTTATTGTTTTATCCCTATGTTATTGTTTTGTTAAGTCTCTGATGTTTTTTAAAAGGTTTTGAATTTGATTCATTTTAGTTCTGTTTTTTTTTTTAATTTAGAAAAAACAAGTGAATAAAAAAGGGAATTTTACTTTGGTTTTTCTCATATAAGGTTGTTACACATTATTTAAAGTCATTTGGATGTGACAAAGACCCATGTTAGTATTGCATTGACCATGTATTGACTCTGTAGATTGAAAATAAAGTATTAACAAAAGCCAATACAGTGGATGGCTATGCCTTGGAAATGATGTGGCAGTGCCAGCTGGTGAGGTTTCTAGCTTTTAACTGCATGAGTTAACACTGAGGAGTAAAAAGAAACCTAGTACCTAGGGTACTTATGCAAAATTAGGCAGGGGTTAGTTGAAACCAACCCTGTACAGGGTTGTGAGGGATATTCCCCTAATCAAATAGAATATGGTCAAAATATATAGAAAAAATATAATAAAGAAGTGTTTAGTCTTGATTTCTCAAACTCTCCACCTTAGCTGGAGGGGGTGGGGGTAAATAACTGCCACTCAATACCCCCAACACCTTCTGTTTTGGTGTTCGAAATCAAACCTAAATATGCTTCCTCATCCTAGGACCCCCAGGCCAACCTAATCACTTGTGGAGTGAGAGACTTTAGTATTGGGGTTCAAAATTCTTTATTAATACCTATTAATACCTATGGGTTACCAGACATTATTGAACAATTACCCCAGTTGATTCAGTTCTCTGTATGTCATGTTTCTCAATGCATTTCTGAACAATTAATGCAGTAGGCCAGTTTCATTATCCTGCTGAACGGCCATTAAGGAATACTATTGCCATAAGGGATAACTTGGTCTGCAACAATGTGTAAGTAGGTGGTACTTTTACTAGTATTATCCACATATATACCAGGTCTCAGGGTTTCCCGGGAGCTTGACAGATATTATGGTAGTGATTTATCAATCTAAGAAATATGAAAAATATTCTTTACATCATATATTTCAGTGTTTAAAAAAAGTATAAGTTTCACCAAGTTCTGTGCTTGATACCTGCAGAAACAAGCAGCAGAACATCCATTTACATGCACAGTTTGTTTACAGAAACGATAATAAAAAGGAGAAGTGCAGTATTGACAACATACTGGAGCAAAAAGAAGTTTACCGGTAACATACTGTGAAGAAAATGGAAATAAAATGTTCTGCAAAACATGATAAAAATGTAAAGTTATATTTAGCAACATTTTGTAAAAACACCTGATGCTGAATGTGTTATACAAATGTGGCTCAGTAAACAAATATAGATGTTAAATGCTCAATGCTCTATCAATTTTATGTTGAGGTCTCTATTTAGTAGCCATTAGAATGTAGTAACCCTGGTATATGCCATACTGCTGGCAGACCTTGGACCCCACAAATAGATGATATCACTGTTTCAGGACCCACTTTAGGTTATTTATACTGCCTTGCAGAGGGAGGTGGGTAAGAAAGCCTTAGGGCCTCAACCAGGGAGGCGGGGGGACCCTATTTATTTTAGCTCTTCAATAGAACCTGTGGTAGTATAGGTCTTTAATAACTTGCCTCAGAGTTGAGAAGTCTAGATATTTACTTGGTAGTAGTTCTCCTCACACCAAGAATCTTGTAGACCCACATACTTGAATGTCCTGCCCTTTCATTCAGCATAGGACTTTAAACAAAGAGTGAAGGGCCTATGGTAGATAAGCTCACATGAAGTGAAGATGCATCACCCATGCCTTGGTCTCACAAGGAGGGGGGTGCCCTACTAAGTTTCTTAGTGAGGTAACTATTAGAAGGACTAGAGAGTGTTCACAGCCTGGGGGTAGTTACAGGTGTAAATTTTCTGCACTGTTTTTAATGTCTTTCTCATTTTCTGATACTGTATGAATCTATTGCACTTCATACTACTTTTTCTCTTTGTTAAAAAAATATTCTTTAGCAAAAACCACTAGTGCTCTTTTATTTAATAATATATTATAAGTGAAACATTATACTATGTTTCATATTATATGAAATTCCACCCAGTATCCCCTCAAAAGTAAACAGGGCCTGCACTGTGAGCTTTCTCCATACCCAGGGCACATGAGATGTAATGTAGACTGAGGACTTTATGCATTAGTATAAGCACAAAAAAAAAACAATCACACACAGTCCATTGAATTTCACCTTCCTGAGAATAAAGGTTTGGAGCTTAGTGTGAGTTTCAAAATATACACAATTTGTTTATGGCTATTCAATGCTGTAGCTGTGATATCTTTTCATTTCATTCAATGCATCAGCACAAAACTATTACCGTTATCTGATTCATCTACTTTGTCCAGAAACAAATGATTTATAAAGAAGGGGAATTATTCTTTCTGTCCAAACCCACTGATTTAATAAACCATTCTCATAAACATGTAGAATTTTATTGACTCATGATATTCTTCAAGACAGAAGAAATCACCATTAGGAATTGCTGGGGCACTTGTACGAAACTTATTTTCAGTGTTAAAATTGGATTTTTGAAAAGCCTGGTTAATTCTCTCTGGGGTGTGCTATCAATGTAAGCATTGTCATAAACAGAATTCTTTTTTGCTCCTATGATCCATGACTTTTGAATGCATGTGAATTGTTTTCTAAATAACCAAATAGAGATAGACTTCATACAAATCACTAACTTAGTACTGAAAACCATTTCCAAACTAAGACTTCATGGCTTTTCAGTGGCTCTGGATTAGCCCCAGAGGCACAAAATGCCAATTGAAGTTAATTGAATTCCACACAAAGCTAGTGTAATACATTTCAACTGCTAAAAACTGCCAGAGATTTTACACTCGGGTTACTGTCCACAGCCTGAAATACATTAGTCCTCTGTGCGCAAAAAACTTTCAAAAACAGCAGTCTGCAAAGGAAGTCACTCTTACTTGCTATATTGTTTTCTAGAGAAATAAATATAAGAAATGTAGTTAAAATGCAAAAACTTGTACCTACAAATTTTAACTCCTACTGAGGCGTCTAGGGTCCACCAAAGAAGTGGTTGAAGAGCTCACAGCCTGTATGCAGAAGTTGCATTGTTATTATGTACACCGTTTATATAATAAATGATAAATCAGTTTAGAGAACATCACAGATAATCCAGCTGCCCCACAATTAGGCTAGGTTCACACTAGTGTATTTTGTGCAGAGTATTTAAAAAAAAATTTCAGTCGAAAATACGCTGAGAAAAAATGCCAGAGAAACTCCGTAGAGAACAATGCTAATGGAAGAAAAGTGTTCACACTAACGTTCCATTGAGAGCATATTACTCTAGAACATTGCCTGCGCTATTTGATTGAGGGCACAGAATGCTGCGTATTTTATGTGACTAGATTAGTTTCAATAGGAATTTAACAGTTGCAATCACACACAGAGTAAAAATGCACTGCGTTTTCACACTGACATTCATTTTGTAATAGCAAAAATGACAGGGAAAAACGCACATGAAAATTTGCTGGTAAAGAGAATGCTTTTCAAATCAGGAATGGATTCAACTGAATCCAAGTGAAAGTAGGAGACATTAGAGGACATTATTCTGTATTGTCGATTACCAGCTACTGAAAGGACAACACAGAAAAATGTCCTCTAATGTATCCTACTTTCCGTTGTCATTTAGAAAGGGTCCATTTGGCCCGAAACATGTTCTGTTAAGGTTGGATTAAACTTGGTGTAGTTATACTACCTTCACTTCATACATGCTGTTTCCTGCGTTTTTCTTTTGGATTTTGAACTGTGTATTGGTGGATACACTTGGAACCATGTGTTTGTAATTGAACATACAGCTGGGATATCTCTTTTCATTTGGATCTATGTAACATTTCCATTTCTTTCTTCTTACCATTAATTGACTCTCCTTCCTAAATGTCATTCATAACTAGGTGATGGCTTGCTTGGTGTCATCCTAAATGTGGTACTATTAGATGGAACAA
>WMED01020111.1:0-12247 GCA_019650415.1 Pipa parva
TAGTGCCTACAGGAGACAAGGCACACTGAGCATGTGTAGCGCCTACAGCAGACAAGGCATACTGAGCATGTGTAGCGCCTACAGGAGACAAGGCACAATGAGCATGTGTAGTGCCTACAGGAGACAAGGCACACTGAGCATGTGTAGTGCCTACAGGAGACAAGGCACACTGAGCATGTGTAGCGCCTACAGGAGACAAGGCACACTGAGCATATGTAGTGCCTAGAGGAGACAAGGCACACAGAGCATGTGTAGTGCCTACAGGAGACAAGGCACACTGAGCATGTGCAGTGCCTACAAAACAGGAAAATATGGAGCCACCGAGCTGACAGATTTATTGTTGTGAATCTTTGTCTCATATGATGCTTTCCATTTGAGCATGCTTGCAACTACAACCATGAGCAAGACCACTGTGGCCTAAGTAGTTACATGCCTGCATAAGTTTGAATATTTTGAGCCTAAAGAACTTTTAGGCTTTAATTCTTCTTTCAGTGTA
Source organism: Pipa parva (assembly GCA_019650415.1). NCBI lineage: Eukaryota > Metazoa > Chordata > Amphibia > Anura > Pipidae > Pipa > Pipa parva. The sequence goes on from WMED01020111.1 coordinate 497, forward strand.
TGTGTGGGAGCACAAGCCTTGCAAGATAAAAGCTAAAGGGATAAATGAGTGTATCCCCTTTTCAATTTATTTACAGGAATTTGTTTTTCCACTATTCACATAAAATCTAAAAAGAAATAAAAATTAAAAAATAGACACAAATTTGGAATACAGGGTGGTTATTCACTAAGGTGCGAATTTGACTGTTGAATTCACAAACAGTGGATTCCCATAGCAAATCTGCTACAATTTCCCCATTGTGAAGTCGCAACATTTTTTATGCTAAAATTGCAACAATTTTCCCATAATAAAGTCGCAACTGTGACAATATTCTCATCATAAAGACGCGACTGCAACAGTAGCAGCCTGTTGCAACTGTCTTTATCTGGCGAATTCGCACCTATACGCAACAATTCGGATTTTAGTGAATAACCCCCACAATGTTGACTCTCTTCATTCAGGAAATAAAAAGTAATGCCAGGTCATCAATGAGGGCCAGTTTTCAGTAAAAAATAAATGAAAGAAATTAAATCCCAATGTAGATGTAGATGGCTTAAAATTGCATTAGACTAAAAAATTCCCATCAGTACTGTTTGCCCCAAGACACACCACAATGTATCGGTTGATGTATATTTAAAATACTTTAAAAATATTTTGAGTATTTTTATGAACTCATTGGATCAGGCAGTACATTGCTAACTTGGATATCTCTCTAAGGCAGACCCAACACAAAGAGCAGAGTTTCTACATAAACTAGCACAAAGTGCCCTTCCCATCCCAGAGAAAGGGCAATATACAGAGACAGGGGAATCTCCACTGGATCCTCTTTGGGAATAGTATAACCTTTTCTTTAGGGTATTCTTTCTATTTGCACAATTTATACATCTTTATTATAACTTCCAGAACAATATATTTGGATGAAAAATGAGCAGTTCAGGTTTGTAGTAAGATGAACAAATCTGTAGGCAGGTTCCCATTTTGTTGAATTAAGTTATAATAGGAAGGAAGAGGTCCGAACCAAATCCAAACCACATACGCAGTTTGTATTCTGGCTTTCTTTTTTATACCTTTCAATAAATATTAAAATTTTAAATTTAAAAATTTGATAGAAAACAAGAGTATTTTTAACTTCACCCAAACTATGTAACTCTGCCAGCATTTTACTTTGCAAATTATTCCACTTTACAGCTTATATTCCAGTTCTTTTATACATTATGGAGAAATTTCACTATTCAATTAAAGTTAACTTTCTGTTCATTTTTCACAAAGATTTACTTTTACATTAATCCTTTTTCTATCCAATAAAATTTCCTGTTCCGCCCATTGAAATCCTAATATTTTTGGCGAAAAACGTGAAATTAGATGTTTCATGCAATATCAGTGAATTTTATCAAAGAAATTAGCAGCACTCACTTCATTACTTTGACCACACTCTGCATTTTGCTTCGCTAGCAATTTTTGTCTTGAAAATCAACAAGAAACTGAAAGTGGGTTTTGGAATGCCCCCCTCTAGGGGACACAGGATAGGAAAAGGTTAATATTTTACATTTTATGGATAAAGTTTCTTTGGGTTTTACATTGGATTAAAGTAAGATAAAACATAGACTAAATGTTACACCTGAGCCATGGACATTAACTAGTAACATGCTTACATACACATAATTACTCACATGTTCACTCTGCAACGTTAAAAAAGAACAATTCTTACTGTATGTCTTTCGTAATTCAGAAACAGGAGAACATTTGCTCACTACAGAATGATTTTCTATATACAGTAATAGGAGAATGGACAGATTGTTGGAAGATGAAATTCATGGTAGACACATACTAGGTTACAGGTACTACCTGCACCTGTATCTGTATAAACTCTAGGTTAGGCAACACCTGGAATAAGGTGTACAGTTTTAACATAACTGTCTGTAGGGTCAGAAACTGGCCAGCATATTAATTCAATGTATTGAAGACTAGAGCATAAACAGGAAATCTCCATAAACTGAGACTGTTTACCTTACAAAGAGGCATCTTTGAGGTTAGTCCATGGACATCTGATTAAAGTAGAAGAAAGAAGATTTGAACACACACAAGCCTTTTGTAAAGGTTGTCTAGCTATGGAACTCCCTATCAGAGGAAGCACTGATAGATCATATTTAATCAAGTTTAAACACGATTTGAACTCCTTTATAGCAAAATAAGGGAAAAGGAATTTTTCCTTGCAAGGCTTACTTGTCGGCTGACCTCCATGAGTCTTTTTCTCCTTCCCCTGGATCAAAATGAAAATGCTTTACAAAGATTTAACTTGATAGACTTGATTTCTTTTTTTTTAGTATTACATAGTATGTGGTTAAGTCTTTTTTGTATCTTCTAAAAGCTGCAAAAGGGACTGGGGTTCCATTACACTAGGGGGACAGAGTGCAACAGTCCATAATTCAAATTAATTCTAGTTCAAGACTTCATGAGTTCACCTGACAGAACACATTCTTTTCTAAATTATCTAAAGTTGAAGGTATATTTGATTTTTATTTTTTTTTTTGACAGGTTACGATTATTTAACATGCATTCCTAATTTTACAAGCAGGATAATAACCTATATTAATAAATATCATATTGTACAATGCTGTTTCCTTTAATAGCTCTTAAGCTGAAGCCACAGTAGCATTTGGAGATGCCGCATTACTTGCTATTTTGCAGCCCTGTTACTTCCAATGGAAAGCTCTGCTTTCTGGCCACATTCCGGTGAATACTTCACCAAAAGTGGGAGGAATACTGCATTCCACTTACACAACTCATAGCAAAATAACACTGTGCTTTCATCAGAGAGAAAATGCAATGTTATAAATTGCTAGTGTAGCCCTGAACTTTAGAGAGCAGAAAGTGGCTCATTGAACTAACCACACTGATATCTGTGCTTCCAGAAATCAGACTATGTCCCCAGATGTAGTTCAACATAAGCATACAAAAAAGCCAACTACTACATTTGAGTTTTGCTAGTTAACCTAGACTGGGAATTTGTGTTTCAGCAGGGTTAATAAAAACTGTTACATAATGATTTCAGCATTTCTGTAGAGTCTGAATTATGAATTTTGTTCTACTGGACATCTTTTTAAATAAATGGATCGTTTTTCTTCCCACACAATTTATCACAATGACATTTTAATTGTTAACTAAGCAGTATGACTGAGATGTCACATTTATTGTACTTTTACAGCAACTGTAGATTTTTGGAACAAAGAACATGAATAATTAAAAAAAATCTTATGTAAGATTTTTTTAATCGAAAAAAAAAAAGGCTTTCTCTCACTATTACAATGGATTTACAGTATTTAGACTGCTGCTAGCTCTAACTGCTTTAGTCTTTTTATTTGTTTATTTTTTAACACTAACATCAAAATCATTTTCAAACTCGGTTAATTCTCTACATTATGGTTATGTCATAGTGAGTCAATATACACAGATATACAACCTGATAGAGTGGAAATGTTTAAATGTGTCTTCGACTGCTCAGGAACTGCAGAGTGTGAATATCTAGTGACGGCAGATAATGAAATTTCAGCTAAACGAAGCTGTTAAACAAACTGCGCAAACAATATAAAAACTAGTGATGGTGACAAAATCAATCAAAACAAAATATTACAAATGAATTCAATTGTGTAAAAAGTCTCTTCAGAATGCTGCCTCTTCAAAATCCAGTACTGAACTTGATGAAAAAAGCGTAGCCTTGGCTACCTGAAGGAAGGGGCGCAAACAAAAACACTATATAGTGCATTAAACGTTATTAATCAAATAGATAGAAAGACCCAAACGTCCAATAAAATAAACAAGGTTTTTTTAACCCAAGTGTTAAAACAAATAAAGTGGTGAAAAAGTCTAATGGTGCTGTATCCTCCACCACTGCTCTCAACGCGTTTCGCCGGGATAGGCTTCTTCAGGAGAAAAAAATACAGTGGTTTATGGGCACATTTTACCTGGGCAACATATTTTGAAGGTATTTATGACAGCCTTAAATGGTGTTTAGTGTTTGCTCTTTTATTTTATTTTGTATACTACATACTCAGCTTGAGGTGTATGTTTACATCATTTTTTACTGTTTTACATATTAAAACTTTTTAAATCTTATACTCGGCGAGCGAGTTTTTCCTCCCCTTTCCCTATATGGGACACGGTTGGGGCTCTTTTTGATGGTGAATCTGGTGGTTCCATTTGGTCATATAAGTGTCAATGACGTTTCTGATGAAGAAATACCATTATTGAAGGAGTTTTTTGAAGGCTCATCCCATCTGAACATCTGGTGAGCAGTTAGCATATACATTTCATAGCACTTATCGTTTGGTGTCCTTTCATTCCCATCCATATACCTTCTCGGGACGTTTGGTTATTCTCTATCAGTCAAATTATATGCAGATTCAGGCACCATGTAAATATTTTGTCACCTTATCTTATTAACACCACTTCTTACATAAGTTACACTTTAAAGAAACACATTGATTTAGAGGTTTAGGGGGTTATTCACTAAGGTGCGAATTCGACTGTTGAATTCGCAAACAGTGCATTCTCATAGAAAATCTGCTACAATTTCCCCATTGTAAATTCACGAAAAGTTTTTAAAGTTAAGATTGCGACAAATTTCCCATAATAAAGTCATGACTGCGACAATATTCTCATTATAAAGATGTGACTGCGATATTAGCAGCCTATTGTGACTGTCTTTATCTGGTGAATATGCACTTATACACAACAATTCGGACTTAAGTGAATAAAAACCTTAGCACCTGTTTCCACACAAAGCCAATGATACCTTAAATGCACACAAAAATCTAATTGGGTTGAGTTTTGTTTTTTTTATGCAATAAGCTCCTTTAATTTAGTTCCCATTTAAATTTTGAAAATCATGTTTTACCTAAAGAATACAATGTAACATAGTTAATGGAGTTTGTATGCTCTCCCCGTACTTGCGTAGGTTTCCTCCGAGGGCTCCAGTTTTCTCACAAAATCCAAAAACATACTACACAAGACTGAATAGGGAATTTAGATTGTAAGCTCTATGGGGCAGGGACTGAAGTGAATGATGAATCTCGGTAAAGCACTGTATAATATGTCAGCACTATATAAATGAATAAATACAAAAACAATAAGGCTGAAAAAAGACACAAGTCCATCCAGTTCAACCTCAACCTATTATCCTGCAATGTCACAACGTGAAGGAAGGCAAAAAGACCCATGAGGCAAGAGCCAATTATCCTTATATTAAGGAAAATAATTCCTTCTCAACTCCAAATATGACAATCGGAATAATTCCCTGGATCAAGGTCCCACTTTCAGTTATCTAGTACCCATAACTTGTAATGTTCTTACATTGAAGGATCAGAATAATTCCCTGGATCAAGGTCCCACTTTCAGTTATCTAGTATCCATAACTTATAATGTTCTTACACTGAAGGATCAGAATAATTCCCTGGATCAAGGTCCCACTTTCAGTTATCTAGTGCCCATAACTTGTAATGTTTTTACACTGAAGGAAAGCATCCAAACCCCTTTTTGAATAGCCTCACTGCTGTTACAGCAAAGAACCCCCTTCTATATTGGTGCAGAAACTCTCTCTCTAAACACAGGATGCCTCCTTGTTATACTTACAGCTCTTGGTATAAAGGGATTGATGAAGAGATCTTTATTATTAATTATTATTAGGTCAACCCTTAGTCTTCATTTTTCTAAACTAAACAAGCTCAGTTTTGATAATATTTCTGGGTAATGTAGATTGGCTATTCCCTTTATTACTTTAGTAGCCCACCTTTCAACTCGCTCAAGCTCAACTACATCTTTCTTGTGTGCTGTTGCCCAAAATTACACACAATATTCTATGTGTGTAAAGTGGTACGATTATGTTCTAATCATGTGCATCTATGGCCCTTTTGATGCACCCCATGGTCTTATTTACTATGGCATCTGCTGCTTGATAGTGGTTGGTAAAGTTAAGTTTATTATCAACTAAAATTCCCAAATCCTTTTCCATGTCTATTTTTCCCAGTGTTTTCCCATTTAGAAAATAATCTAGACATGTATTTTCCTTTCCTATATGCATAACCTTACATTTATCAGTGTTAAACCTCATTTGCTAGTTTTCTGCCCAAGTTTCTTACATATTTAGATCCATCTGTAATAAAATACTATCCTCCTTTGTATTAACTACTTTCCACAGTTTAGTTTCATTTGCAAAAATGTACATTTGGCTATGCAATCCCTCAGCAAGGTCATTTATAAATATATTGAAAAGAAGAGGGTCCAGAACTAACCCCTGGGGTACCTCACTATTAACAGTATCCCTATGTGAGTATGTACCATTAATTACAACCTTCTGTTTTCTATCACTGTGCCAGTTACTATCCCACTTACTCATATTTTCCAATGTGCATGATACTTATGCTTTTTCACAATTTATAGTTAATTATCAAACATTGTGACTTTGTTTACATCCAGTGGCAAAGTCTACAACAAAATCAAAATCCTGTTATTAGTATCATGATTTGATTGAAGGCAGCATATTTGATGCCTTCCCTTTTGCCACAGATTGAATCTAATATAGAACCTCAAAGGATGAATTCAAGAGCATCCCTAGCTATGCAAGTTAGTAGTAGGATAAATGCTATAACTGGGCGATGTAGAGACATGACACAATATGATTAGTTCAGAGTCTCAAACAATTGTACCAAACTGAAGGTTCATAAGGTAGTTCCAGGGGGACTGGGAAGCAGTTAGTGTAGGAAACCTTAGGGACAACACTCATCCAAATAAAAAAAATTGGTAGCCCCTCAAACATTTTCATTTGATGCCACTGGGAGGTTATACAATGAACTTGCAAAAAGTGAATGTGTTTTCCATTGTTATTGTGCAGTTAGTAATACATATTGTAAGCATGTTGTTGTAAAGAGGATCCCTGGTGCCACTAAATACAGCTGAGAAAATGAATTGCATGAATCACATTGTCCAGTCTGTGAGATGTGACTGATTTCCACAAGATTACTGGGATAATTTGTCAATTATTGTTAAACCTCTATGACCTCACATACACAAAAATTAACTCAACTAGGATAATGTGGATCTACTGGACCAACATAGGTTTTTATGGACTCCATCTTGGGAAAAAAGTCTATTCGGCACCCCAGGACCCAGCTCATAAAGCACTGAGAGTATCTAGATGCAGATGCTTAAGCAGAAACTTGAAATCAAACTGGAATCCACAGACAGAATCAGGGAACCAAGCCGAAGCTGGAGAACAGGCTTGGGAAATGGGCTGGAGACTGGACACCAGGCACATATGAATTCCTTTCTGCTAGGTGTAAACTTGAAGGGTTAACAAGTGGATTCAGGGGCATAACTATATATGGGTGTCCATAGGGAAAATCCCCCAAACATCATGACATCATGACGTTACCATGATGTGATGCATTGAGAGTAATCCTAAACTCCTGCCCCATAATAATGAAATGTGATCTTATAAGTAAAGAAGCAAAATTCTAAAAGGATACCACAAATTTAATGGGGAGCGAATGATGACTTTTTGTATTAATGCAAAGTTATAATATGATTTCGTTAAACCTTATAACTGAAACACTCATGACAGTAGTGTTGCCGCAATTGGACCACTCTTCTTCATGTGACATTCTCTGCTATAAAACACACTTCAAACTTCATTTGATTTGGCAGCTTCAAAAACTGCTGGAAAAGTGTGACCTTTGGCAATGAGCTAGTAGACAGACATAATCATACACATAAAAGCTATTTATGAAATATACAGGGATAATATCTATACCTGAGCCATTTCTAATCACGTTGGTAATGCCTAACCTACAGCTGTGATTATTCTAATAGCTCAGCACAGTTGCTAATGAGTATTATCCAAATGATGGAAGAACCTGCTGAGTATACATGAAATTCCTATGGGATCTGTGCGGAGCAGATGACTTTGTTCTAAGCCTTCTCACATGCATGTTTGTCAGCATCATTTTAGCTTTATGTTCCTAGCTTTAGAGCACATTAATGGCATAAACTCAATTTGTTCTGCTTGATGTATTACATTGCTCAGATTTAATAGAGGCATGGTATAAACAGTAAATCTGTGACTTTTTCCATGGTCATGAACCATATGGAAGCAAATGGATTTTACCCGACTAATGTAAAAAAATATTTTGCTGAGTATGACTTAAGGTACTGATAGTGCTGGTATTACTTACCATGAACTGGTAGTGCAAGTTATGAAATAAAAAAGATGGTGGTGTCTAGTAGTACTGTATTCAAAAACAGACCTTGTGCATTAACTGTTAACAGGTAAAGATATGGTATACAAGAGTTTACCATAAATCAGGCACATACTGTATACTCATAGCCTTCCCCAGGAAAAGGAGTGGTGCAGTTTAATACAGTTTGCTCCATCAGAACATGATATCACTGTGGGCGGCAGTGAAGTGTATATCTATCTCCTCACTGCTGGATCAATGAAAATGAAGGAATTGAGAATCTTTTCCTTTTTATCAAAACAGTTGCTAACCTAACATGAACTGAGGGTAATCATATAAATATCTCTTGTTCTGCAAATGATCTATTAGCCTGGTAAGTAAAACAGACTACCCTGAACTAGACTTTTCCCCAGCATTACTTATTACTTATTAGCCACACAGGTAAACAATGATTATAGAACGTTTTTACTTTTTTTAGTCAGTTTCATGTTGACATGGGGCCAACACTAAAGCTAGATCATTGACATAATCCATATTCTACTGAGAGTACCTTTGGGCAAACTGAGTTGTCACAAGACAACACAAGCAAAAATGACAACATTATAGAACATATAGAACATTATATAATATAGAGCATGTAGAACATTATATAATATTATAGAGCATGTAGAACATTATAGAAATCCATGCTGCTTTAGGTTTCTTAAACTTATGGGGCATATTTATTAAAAATGTAATTTGCCACACCTATAGGGTAGCATGGACAATTGTGCACATTCACTAAACTGTGTATTGTTGTGGTGACTTCTGTGTGATTTCTGTGTGTAGTTTGGTGAATAGGAGAGGTGGCAAATTGCAGTAAATCCTACCTAATTGTATTGTCGCAAAGTGACATCATCTTTACATAGACAATTTAATACCAATATACATGTATTAATATAATAATGGATAATGTCACCATTTTATCACATTTTCGGTGGACAGCTTTGTAGTCAGTATTGTCACTAGATAGTCACTGAATAGTCACCAGTAGTTTTTTCCATTTATATTTCTAATGGCAGATAATTCCTAGTTCATTGGCACTTTGTGGCAATATTTTCTAAGCCTTTTAAGTAAAATGTTACCAGAATAGTAAAATGAACACTGCCAGATAACCCCTCAATTCACCATTTTTATATGGTGAACTTGATTTGGCAAATAAACTCTTTGACAAATTAAAAATATTCAAAACATTGTCACATTTTCAGTGAGTAGATGTAACGAGGTGTGTAAATTACACAATTGTCATAATGCAAGTTGAGTGCAAATTCACCACATTGCAGAAAGTAATGATGTTTGATGAATAAGTGTAGTTGGAAGAGTGCCATATTGTTGCTAAAATCATGCAGCTACATGACAATTTGCACTTTTGACAAATATCATTATTAAAAATAAACGATTAACACTTCTATTTTTGAAAGCCTTCTTATTTTGCAGCATTTTTCCGCACCTTCCTAAAATTTTCACAAAGTATTATAGTAAGACACAACTGATTATAATATCCTCGTTGCAACAGGGTTGATTATTAGTAGACTCTGATGCATTCTGCAGTCAACAATGGATTCTCTGTAGCCCAAAAATGCAGAGCTAAACTAATTCATTATCAGTCCTGCAGTATGGATGTTTGTCATAGTTTGTTGTTAAAGGGATGAAAATGCCTACCAACCCTTTTTATCTGCATATTAATTAGTTCAGCTACATACCATGCTTTTGCAGACTACAATAAGTGTTGAAAATGATTACAGATTAGCAGTTTAGCATGTGCATATATCATATCATATCATATGCACATATGTATTTTGAATAGCTCATTAGAAATTTTACAAAACATTGATTAGAAACCTCATGGTCCTGATGCATTTACATCTCCAGATTTCTTCCCTTCTGTCCATGCAACTCATAAAATTAAGCTTTGAATATAAAGTTTATTGACCACAAATAAGCATTGCAGCAGAGTAAAAGAGCAGATTTGTGAAATTCCAGATTTTTATGATTGATTCATCCAATATAAAGAAATCAGGAATTCACAGCATTAGCTGGTATGTTCTGGTAATAGAGAATCAATAGATTTTTGAATGCAGACAACGGAAACCCAAACTACTTGTATTAATAAAAACATGCAGAACTGAAGACAAATAAAGTCTCTGTTCAATCTTTACTTATTTCCTAAACTTTCTATTTATATATTCAATTAAATAATTATGTTGTTTTTTTAACTGCCACGAAGACACATGTAAACTACAAAGAAGACTAATTGATTGGACTCATTACCTGGATGATAGACATTCATTGGTTCTCTTACATGTAAATTACCATCTCTGTATTTAATTCCAGTAATATATATACTGTATATGCAGCATTATAAAGACATGGAATTTCACTGCAAAACTGATTTTTTTTTAAATATATATTTGTTTTTATGCATCGCTAAAGAAGACATTTCTGAGACATGAATCTTTCTTACTAGAGAGTTACGCTCTCATTACAGGTAATCCATAATGGTACTCCTCTGCTGAGACCAGCACACTCCCTTGATATTGGAAATCACTTACCATTGGAGAACAGAGGAAAAAAACAACTCTTACAACAGCTTAAAATAATGAATTTAAATGATGCATTACAGAGGAACAATAATCAAACTTCTCACTTCAACAACTGACAGCAGCCTCATTAACACCAGCAGTTGGGTTTCTGAGTGGATGCTAGTCCCCTACTGTTCCTAGTTTCCCTGCTGACATAAGGATGTACACTCTTAACCCCTGAAGCCTAATCTTTCCTTTCTGTTTTGTAGATTGAGCTGAAAACTATCCTTACTGCAGTGGGGAATACCTACAACACTTTCCACTCAACTTGCTATGCTATCCTCTGAGGTGATCCAATTTCTGAGGTTTCCCATAGATCCAGCCAATAATATCTGCCTATCACATGTGCCAACAGTTCACCACTTGTTCTCCATCTGGCCCAACCTCCTACCATTCAGACTATATATAAAGGCAGCCAGTAAGTGACCCTGAGGAAGTTGCAGATCAAGCAACAAAACGCGTAGGACTTTACCATCCAATGTTGATTCCATTGTACATGCCTTTTAAAAAAGATATACCTTTGTGAGTATATTTTTTATTTTGTGTCAATAAATTTATTGCTGATTTTACACTATGAGCAATTTCTCTTTCATATATGTTTATTCGTTGTGTACAATGGTGTAAGCTGAGTTGGAGAATTTGGAAGCAACTACTTACTTTTATTGAATCTCGTTTGGAATCTTGCCTTGATTGAGTCCATGTGAATGGAAGAAACCGTTCCTGGCTTTTACAGCTCTAATTTTCAAAGCCTTCATTGTTTAGTGCTCTGGTAAGCACATCATTTGAAAGGTTGTGGATTTGCACGTTTGGTATTTTCACCTTTTTTTAGTTTTTTTCGATTTCTGACACAAATTTTAAGCACAATTGGAAAATCTTTTTATCACATTTTTGGACATTTGGGCTATTCTATGTATTGAGTTTTA
>WMED01020112.1:0-12247 GCA_019650415.1 Pipa parva
TTTCTGAGACACCGTTGTCAGTGGCAAAAGATTCCAACTAGGAAGTAAACAGAGAAGGAGTTGTGTACTGCTACTCAGATGGAATAATTAATACCTTTCCTCACATAAAAGACTGACTAAGTATATTAGAAAAAAAATGTATTATGCATTTACAACACACATTACTTTTTATTAATCAGGCTGGACTGTTCCTTTAAGTTAACATAAAGGTACTCACAACTGGTACAGACAAATACCTGAGAAATACTTCATAAGCAGCATTTTTGGTAGGGTGAGAATGTGTAGACCTGTTTTAGGGAAAAAAATAATGGAAGTTACAATTGAAGTAAACATTATTTATTTTCTGTTTTTGATGAATAAAGAACAACATTTTATTCAATAATGTATATGAATTTGTACTTAGCATTTTTTCAATGTTAGATGTTAATACATAATTCTACCATTTAGCACAATTGTGAATAACACTGTTCCCATATAGCGATCCCCAAAGCACATGAACATGTTAAAAAGATGTACCAAGTAAGCAACCAAAGTTTTTCTATGTAAATCCATAACGTGCCACTAACCCTTATTAAGTATTTCATTCATTGGACTGACATTCAGCTCGCAAAGTTTTTTTCTGACTTCCAGGTCGTTCGACTTTGGAATATGAAAAGGTAAAAGCAGATGATTACAGTGATTTCATGACATTTACTGTTCTAGTTAAAAGAAGTAACTTTTGAAATAATGCAGCAGAAGTGCAGTAGGATTCTCATTCTGAGAATAATCACTCGTGGAAGGCAGAGCAGAATCTGGTTCATACCCAAAGAGGAAGATTTACTAACTGTCGTCTTTGCAAATTGTAGTTAAAGGTCAATCACATTCTAGAAGGTTTAATATTTGGGGTATTAATAACATCATGACTATTTGAAGTTAGTGTAAACATCCTTTAGTGAAAAATACTTTTACAGAAAAGAAAAAAATCGAATTATTCTGATTAAATGTTATCCATCTCTCTTAATGAGGTTGTTCTCCCCATTCCATTATGCTTTCTTTATGTACTCAATACTGTTTTGTTGTGGATGCCATTTTATTTTTAATAATTCCCTGATTAAAGGCAGATTATGATCCATGAAACTAAAAAGTAAAGTATTTTTTTTCTGCATTGTGAATTTGTTATATTTGTCTCACGTCATCACTGGTCACCAAAAGCTAATACCCAAGCGCACAAACGTTTAAAAGCCTTGAGCTGGGTCACTTTCAACAGGTGTAAAATGCTTTTTAACTCAGTGATACTTTGATCCATATCTCACACTGGTGGATGGATTGTAATGCATACAGAATCCAGATCAATCCTGTGGCCTGTGGCTTTCATCCTGTACAGTACCACTCCCTCTTCATTCTCATCCCTTTGGAAGTTTATGTTATTCAGTATCTTAGATAATTTAAAAGACAAAAGAATATAACCTTAAAAATTACTCTTTTAGAAAAATCATATATTTAAACTAAGTTTCAAAATTAGAGTGAAAGCATTGGGTCACAATGTACGGATAGGTTTAATGCAAAGGACATAGAAGTATTCTTAAATTAGATGCTTTAATCTCATATATACCACACCTCTGCTACACAGTTCATTACTGCACACTCTGCCGTGATTTCCCATAAGGCATTTCCATATTTTCTCCTGATTTCATTAAAATCTATGATAATTATCATCATTATAATGGTGCTTTATGTGAAGCTAAAGAAAGCCTGGTTGCTTAGCCTACTGTTCTAATGATAACGAGGGTGTAGAATGTATATAAAATTACTCTCTTTTTTTTTTTTCCACTGAATTTTAATGACCACGTGTGACACCTGTCCAGGCACACGAGAGAGGTTGACCCTTCTTATCTCATCCAGAAAATGCTTAGCATTTTCATGTCTCTTCCCACGGAACAAGACCCTGAGAACACCTGTTCTTGATTTTCTCAATGTATATTCATGAGCACAGTATGATATGCTGAATAGAAAACCTTGGGAACCCTTTCAAACATCCATATGTATTCTGCAATTAAAAAAAATGAATGGTTCGTTAAGAGCGTGTGAAACCAGCAGCAAGACCAGGAAAGTGTGCATTCTTTATCTGTATGTATGACATGTGCTATATGCATTCACAAGTGCAATATACATAATATGCAAATCAAATTACTGATCCTACTTTAGGAATAAAATACAGTTAGTGGCTGGATTGATTAGCAAAGAGTGAAGTGTCTAAAGCAAAAAAAAAAAAAGAAGAAAACAATTATGTTTATCTATTTATTAACAATTAAATTGCAAACGTTTGATCAATAAATATTAATATAAAGAAAATGAATAATTGCACATTTCAGTCATTTCTGTTTTCTGAAGAATTTTGGTCCTTTGCAGTTTTCACTCATGATGGCACGTTTCTGGTTCAAATAAAAATAAGAAAAATTGTTTCCTTCATGTTTGCAGCGGCCAAAAGCATTTCAGTAAATGTGAAACCTGATTGTGAGAAAAATCAGGGCAACATTGCCCATGATAAATATGCCCTCTGTTGTCCACATGATGGCAATACAATTCACTTCATCAAAGACTGTGAAACAATGTAGAGCTGGAATTCACACTCTAGGAAGCCTAGGCTTTATATTATTTGCACAGGTTAAACAGCCCAGCAAATATCATATTATGTCTTCATATTGGAAACTGCAGAACAAACTGATACTGTCTTTATCAGAAATTGAAACGAGACAGAATTTCTAAGTTGGCTTTAATGACAATCCCCCTAAAATTAGTACTTTAAATATATATAAAGATGAGGAATGTGGTATTATATGATACTTTATATAAGACAAGCTTTTGAGAGATATTCCCTCTTCATCAGGTTAGAGCACTACTAAATGATACAGTTTGTAACATATTTAAAGTCTGTGAGGGACTGAGAGAATAAATGACAAACAGCCAAAAAGGGCAAGTGTTAAAGTAATAAAATCAAAGTAAACAGAAGATAAGGGCAGATAGAAGATAAAGAGGCAGCATATTGTAGAGTGGGCACAGTGTGGTTAATAGCAAGTGCTCATTAACAATTATTCAACTGGACTAAAATGGTTTAAACCATTTTTGTTCTACTTTAAATATATGTTAATATAAAGAGGTTTGGAAAATATAAGTCTACGTGTAAATCCAGACAGGACAGTGTTTATAAATCTCCCTTTAAAAAATATGCAGTGGAAATTGCATCGACTTGACCAGTTTATGGACTGTATTTTTGTAATTTATTATTTTTCTCCAGAATATAAAGAACGTATGTTTAATCTGTGGATTGGGACACAGAATAAATCAACATGTTCTGTCTTACAGCTAAATGAAGGGTCCCTTGGGGGCTGGGCTAAGCACATGCTCTGTAATGTAAATAAGGATATACCATGAATGTATGCATGTATGCATCATAGATGAAAAGAAAATATGGCCTATGGAGAAAAAGGCAATTTTTCTGCATCATATATTCACTTTACAAATACAGTAAGTGTAAATGCATCAGAATATGTTAGAGACTGGGTCCCCACAGTACGGAATTCATAGGAAAAGGGCAGTGAGGGGGCAATTCAGAAACAGCACAAGCTTTCATGATATAAACTCATATTTGTACAAAAAAATATGAAAATCATGTCATAAAGAGAAAAACTGCAAGTAAAAAATATGTTTCACGTTTCTTTTATGTCATTTTTAAAGCTTTAAGTTTATTAATTTGCAAAATAAATTATTCTTTTATTTTCTATAATAAAAAAGGAAACATATTTTTTTACATATACTGAATTTAAGTGTCAGCCATCCAGAAATACAAAAAAAGGAGAGCTTCCCTTATGGGGTTATAGTGTAATATGTAAAGGCAAATAGGGGTGTAATAAGAGCAGAAAGTTATAGAATTTGGGGCATTGCCCCTTGATTGCAGACTAAATAAACCATATGTGGCAATTGGGATCTAAAAGGTAAGATTTAAGATTTGTTTTAAAGGCATCAGGGAACATTTTTTACAGGAGAAGATACTTCCAAAGTGTAGAAATAGTAATTACAGCTGTCCCCACTGGTGCCCACATTTCAGTCAATTTAGTTTTCTACCCCTGGGATGAACAATGACATTGTGTGCACATTTCCATGGTCTAATCTTTTACTATCAAATCAGCAAACTTGGACAAACACTACTGACTTGAAAAAACAGAATTTAAAGTATGGCCAATAAATATTTTTTTATAAAAAAAGAGTTCTCAAACATGTCCTTGGGCCTCAGTAATGGTGCATGTTTTGTGGATGTCCCAATAGCAGTGCAGGAGGGTCATTTAAGAGATGGAAAATGGTAGGAGCTAGACCTGGGCTGCTGTGCACCTTCAAGTGCTGAGTCCTGAGGAAAGGTTTGAGTCTATATGCTCTAGATACACACAGTTATTGATTTTTCCTACTTTATTTGAACTGAAGATTATTCTTACCTAGTGTCAAACATGGAACTTTTAATTCTACACTGTTGACATTTTGCAATGGTAAGGAGCAAACACACCTTTAATATAAAGAGCCCACAATATAGGTTGAATACAGTAAGTTCTCATTAACTGTCCAATTTTAGATCTGAACAATGGGACTGGCTAATTTATTTGCTTTAACGCTTCCACACAGTTCAAATGTGCTTGCGTGCTGCATTATTTCATTAGTGTTCAGGCACATGTAGGCAGCAAGGCAACAAGTAAACAGTGCCTGCGTCCCAGCTTCTAAGATCAACTTCTAAGATCAACTGTGTGTATAGCTTTGTTGCAAAAAAATGAATAACTAGTACTACAATAGTGCAATCAAACATACATTCCCAAACATCTAAGCAATTTTAGTAACTTTTGGAAAGCTATTGTGGAAAGGCAAGCAAGGTTAGTACTATGTAATCTTCTTGTGGTGCCGGAAGACAGTAGATAAAGATAATTATTGTGCTAATACATATGATAGAGTTCATTACATTATACTATACCCAATCAAAGATACGTATGGTAATTTCTGTTATATATACAGGGTTATCCAAAGGTATAGACAGAGACACCTGAATACATGGAAAATTGTGGTTGGTAACACCATTCTGTGTATTGTTGCTAAAGGGAAGGGAGCAAATCTGTGTGGGGCAGTGTCCAACATGGCAGCCCCACAAGATGGTGTTCCCAACCCCGATTTTAAATGTATTCAGGTGTCTCCATACCTTTGGACCATTATGTAGGTTCTTCCTTCATAAAAAAGGACACAGCAGAATAATAATTATCAAAGCAAATAAACTACATGACCTGAATATCACTTCAATGAATGAATTAAAGTTCACACACACACACAAAATAGTATATACTGTATGTCTATATAACAATCAACTTGCTATGATCAAAGAGCATAGCATAAGTAATTAGTCATATATGTAGCACAGAACATCATGAGCTGGTAAATCCATGG
The DNA here is from genome assembly GCA_019650415.1 of Pipa parva. Taxonomy (NCBI): domain Eukaryota; kingdom Metazoa; phylum Chordata; class Amphibia; order Anura; family Pipidae; genus Pipa; species Pipa parva. Next base: position 5,455 of record WMED01020112.1, read on the forward strand.
GGGATTTCTTTTAAAAGAGAAGAAAAAAATAATTAAGAAATAAAAGTATTAAAAAAAAAAGAGAAAGAAGAAAGACTATATTGCTCTAATAAGATTAAATTGGAATTGGAAGATGAACAGTAGATTGGGATCCCAGAAATTAGTCTAAATAAAATAGGTAGAATTACTATTATATCATTGTAATTTAAAGTAACTATACAAATATTCAGATGGTTGGTCTAAGACATTATAAATAAAGATAGGTAATGTTTTTGCTAGCCAAAGGATAGGTAATCAGGAACTTAGCATTGTCCTGGTAAAACTATGTAGAGATCAATAATATGAAACATATAGGAGATATCTATCAAAGCAGCATTCAATACCTGGGAAAAATCTAATAAAGTATACATAAACATAGTAGTAAAAAATCTGTATTCGTCTATTTAGTCAACTCTAGTTAATTTCGATCTTGGTTGGTAAGAAAACTCAGGAGGTTGGGGTCATATAAAGATATCCAACTTGTAGACGATGTGATTATGAACCAGGGAAGTGGTTCCACCGAGTATGATATAATAAACTACACATAGGTATCCATTATTACCTTATAAATTCTATGTAACTAAGTTATTGGTTTCTTTAATTTCAAACATATAACATTGACCTACAGTTCAAGGTATAAATGAGATATTGAATGAAAATATTAGATGTTCAACTTTAGGTAGGGAGTACATGCATTCCCAAAAGCAGCTGTATGGTTATGTAGCCATTAGGGGACTATTACAAATATTTTGCATCATACTATATTATATTTTTTTCATCTTGTGGATGGTATTATCAGAGGCAAAGTCAAACATTGGTTTGTATATTGCTTCCTGGAGATGATGCAAGGAGTCCCTGACTACTTACCATTTTGTATGGAGATGATTCTGACCTGGACTGCGGAATTTAAAAGGCAGGGCTTTATTTTATAGCATACTATTATGAATAGAGTAATTACAAGGTAGAATTTGGCTCTGTCATGGTTCCCTGTTTTATTAGGATAGTCTGATGCATATTTAGATTTTTGGGTAGCTCTTGCAGCTAAAACAGAAAGATTAGCTTAGTGGCTTTAGTGAACAGAAAACTGTCAAAGCTGAGTGGCTGAAGGCTAAAGAAAAAAGGTAAATATAGTCTCTGCTTTAAAGGGTATGAAAATCTTGTCTATAAAGATTAAGCCCCATTTAACTATTGTCAAGCAATATCGCAATTAAGAAACTCTTGACTCACCTCTTAATTCAGCAAAGCTCAATATCCCCCTGTAATTGCTTGCTCCCTCTCAAAGATTTACCTGCTGTGTGTAGCCAGGCCCCCTCCTTTCCCTGACTTCCTCTCTCCGCAATGGACCTCAGAGGCAGGCGAACAGCTTTGATCTGCGAATGCTCAGGCACAGGAACAGGCTTTTAAGATAAGGAAAAGGGAAAGGGATTCCATACAAGACCGTGCTCTCTTAATAGTGAGTGATGTCGTCTAGGGGAGGGGCTTATCAGCACTATACAGGAAGAGCTTGTACACAGAAGAGCTAGAGGAGCTGGGCTGTTTAAACAAGAGACAAGCACTACTGATCCCAAAATCAATTTTACATTTTAATGTTTAAGTTGGCTTTCTAAATGTATACATGTCATATATGTCATATATAAATAATGTTTTATTCAAACTTTTCTTACCCTTTAAGATTTAGGCTTCTTCTCAGGCTGGTCATACATTTTTCATAGATGTTGAACTATTTCTTTCTATAGCAAAACTTTTGTTTATTCAGTTTTATACTACAAGTTAAGTTCATAATAATTATTATTTTCACACACTTCTGACTATTTTGTCTACTATGATATGCCTTTTAATCTGCTAAAAAAGTAGTGGTCTCATGCATAAATGGGTACTATTTGCTTCTATCCAAATAATGAATTATGCAATTGAAATAAAATGCAATCATAGGTTTTCAATTTAACGGAGTGACTTGCACTTAGTTTTGACTGACTATGAAAGTAAAATCAAATACATAGGACCCAAAGACATTGTACATATCATCTTGACTAGACTTATCCTAGATCACTCAGTAGGAAAGACCAACACCAAGTAGGTTTTGATAACATCTAGAAGTAGGAAACCAATACAATATTAACACCAAAATCTTCCTTTTGAAGCATTTTTGAACTAAAACTAGACTAGACCCAAGCAAGGTGAACACTATAATTTCAATAAAAACACATTTTGTTATGACTGTACCTATCTGTAGCGCAATGCCAATGAAGGTATGTATAGTAAAATATAATATTACGCCTGAGTCAGATTACATTTTACCATACATAATTGCAACTGTTGATAAAATTACCATCTTTTGTAGTATGTAGTTATTACACACTAGTATGTACCTTGATATCTATCTATCCATTTATCTACCTACCTATCTATAGATCTGACAAAATCTATCTCACCATACCTTATCTTTTATACCAACCTATTTAATGAGATTTGGTGCTTGCAAACATTTGCTTTTGAAGTTGTTTATTTATAAAAATTGATGTTTGAAGATTAGACAGTATATGGACTTAATACAGAGAGCTCATCACAGAGGATTTTTAATCCCTAAAGTGCAATAGATCAGTTACCAATCTAACAAACCGTGAGAGGTGTTGATCTGCTTAACCACACACACTATTGTGTTTGATAGTTAAATGGTCACATAAATGACCTCAGGGTCACATGGGATACATCTACCATTTAACCTCTTTAACCTTGCATCGATCTGAAGTCAAGTATCACATGTACAAAATCCATCAGCTGTCCAAAAGGCTTTGCCATACACTTGGTTAATAGCTATCTGACACTGCAGTTCAAGAGTAGATAAAATGGGCTGCTGACCTCCTTATCATCCATGCTTTTGTCTGGAGATCTGAATAAGGAAAAAAGTTCTAGACTCAATCAGAAAGAAAAATCAAACATTATTACATTTTACTGTGTGACCTTTTAACTAAGTGACTTGCAGATGCTACAAGAGCAGTGGTATTCATTTTTAAAGCCCCATTCGGTTACAGTCACACAAGGGAATCCATTATGTATATCCAAGTTATTCATTATTTTAACCCTTTGTTTTGTGCTGGTCAGGCTACTCAGATGCCCAAGGGGTTGATGAATTATTCATTTTACAACCTGCTATGAGTGTCATGATGAATATCCCTAAGATATGATGGTATGTTGTTGCAATTGACTTTATTTTGGAGTATAAGACTATTAGTACCCACCACCCATGAAATCTATAATATATATATATATACTGTATATATATATATATATATATATATATATATATATATGTTTATTTATACATATAAAACATATTTGTATGCATTTCTTATATGAGCATCAGTGCAACATTTTACAGTATAATTATTTACCTTATATTAAACAAATGTCCTATAACGCCTCAAACAAGGAAAATAATGAAACATACAGTTGTATAAGTCACTAGGCCCTGGTTCCAATTTGTAGAGATAATAAATGTATTTTAAGTGTCTTTGCAAATCCATAACTGCTAAAATATTGATGTTCAGAAATCAATTAGAAGGGCCTTCAAAAACTCTGACCATCCATCTGTCTATTTATCTTTACATCTCCTAGATATCTGTGCATTTACACAGGATTAGGACCTGATAAGCCTAGGCCATTTCTAGTAAAACTTATGATTTTTTAATAAGGCACCAGAATAATTTGCATCTTATCTGTATTAAATTAGCTTTTCTCTGGCCTTCCATAACACATGCCATGTGCCAATATGTTAATCCAGCCAGCGTAAACCTTAGCAGCAGTCAACATGCTTTCATTTCCAGGGTGTGTAAAGTAGAGGCATCCTACTTTCTTAATGACCTCAGTACATATCAGAACATCAATGCAAGATGCTACTCACAAAATATTTACAAGGATATCAACTGTGTTTGCTCTCAGATGTTATGAATTTATACTCCCAGTAAATTGGATATACTGTAGCTCACAGTAGCAGGAGATCAATGGACCTGACTTTTGGTTTGAGGAGGTATGCTTTCATGCAAGTTTTTACTTAAAGTGGACCTGTCAATTTGTAATCATGCATCCAAAGTAAATTAAATTAATCAGTTAGCTAAATATTAATGTAGATTCACTAAAAAAATTTAATATTATAAAGTAGTTCCTACTGTCAAGTACTCCCGATTTCCAGATCTGGAAGCCGCCATTTTGATTAGGACTTGTCACTCAAAGTCTATTTCCATGTCCCCAAGTACTTGTGGTTCCTTCTCTCCTTCTGTCAAATTTCACACATGTGCACTTTGGGCTTCTTCATGTAAGTCGCATCATTTAAGGGCGCACGCACTTACATGAAAGCGCTTGAGAAATATCGCGGGAGGAAGCACTGTAATGTCAATCATATATATGACGTATCCTCTTAACCCCACCCAACCTGACTCGAGAAAGAAAAGTCATGCTCACAGGGATAATGACAGTGAGAAACGTTATTTAAAGGTACATTTTTAAAAATACATATATATTTAAAAAAAAGGTTTATATCATTAGTAGAACCTAAATTAGTATTCGAGTTTTGAGCTGACAGGTCCACTTTAACATACAAGGTATACTGATAAAATAAAATCATTATTTTCTTTTATTTTCAAAGGATTTGTACACCATGCCATCATATGAGTATTTTATTAACTATTATTTTACTCCTCCCATCTATTATTTTACTCCATTGTACTAATATGGCAGGGGTATTAGTTATTGCTAATCATGGCATATAAAGACAAGCAGAACATAGTTAAGCAGTATGGTCAGATTGTTGGTTATTTGGACATCCACTAGGTAGCTTCTTGGCTCTAAACTGAAAGGTTTTGATTCCATAATTTGGATTATGCCCAGTGCAGCTATAGCTTTAAGTCTAGATCAAATCAGAAAGTAAGAGGGTAAGAGTAGTGAGATGGTGCGGTAATCTAAACTACTGGCTGAGTGCAGGGGCCACAGTGGATAGACATAAAGGACCTGGCGGAAAAAGAATACTTCCCAAGGAATGTGCCCAGTAGAGGGCACTATAGTGGTACTGCCTAAAATTCTAGTCCCATCATTTTCTTTCATACCTACTGGTGAAGTTGATACTAATATTCATAGGAAAACAACGGCCACTAATGCATTGTTAAGAGCAAGTAGCTGCCACCCATGACACTGCATTGAGGCTATACCTGTGAGTCAATTTTTAAGAATCAGATTAAATTGTTCTTCAGACAATTCCTTTAATGTCATGGCAAAGGATTTAAAAGACCGATTTAAAGTACAAGGTTACAAAAATTAAACAATTCAGAAAGCTTATTTACGTTCAAAAAATACTTCCAGAGATATGTTGTTGTGTTCACAGAATAAGGCTCAGGAGACTATGAATATTGTGAACAGATAAGGAGTAAAAAGGATGTTCTTACTTTGATCACTCAATACAGTGTAGAATTTTACAGTATTAAGAAAATTAATGAAAGAAATTTGTCCATACTCTATAATGACCCAGATTTAAAGGCAATATTACAGAGAGTTGTTCAATATGTATCAAGCAGGGCACCTAATTTGTTGAATTTTTTTTATCACCATCAGAGTTGAGACAAGAATCTTAAACCACATGGTTGTCTTTAAAGGGCAACTACAAGTGTGGTGGCAAAAGATGCATCTGTTGTAATTTCATGAGAGTTACTAACAGCTTCAATAGCTGCATTACACGGAAGTCTTATGAAATTAAAGATTATATGAATTGTAAAAGTAAAAATGTGATATACCTGTTGTCATGCACATATTGTCAAATACAATATGTGGGACGCACTAAAGGTCCATTGAAGGAGAGAATTACAGAACATGTCAATGACATCATCAAAAGAAAATCCATTACAGTAGCTAGGCAGTTTTTGTTACACGGTGGTGAAACCACCCAACTAGAGGTACAAGGCATAGATAAATTACACTTGGGCAGCAGAGGAGGAAATTTTATTAGATTATTAAATAGGAGAGAAGTTTATTGGATATACCAGTTATACACTAGGCAACCAGAAGGTCTTAATTATGAATGGGATTTACATCACTTTGTTGACTATTATTATTATTATTCTTTTTTTTTTCTAAATATTTTAAGTTTATACACATATGTACTTTAAAATTAATATATAATTATAATAAAAATTAAATTTAGTCACTAAAGTAATCCTAGTTATATATTCTACTGGGATGAACTTGTCCTTTAATTTTATTAACCTTACAAAAAGGAGATCCATGTGCTCTCTGACTGGGTGTTTCCACCACTCTGTGATTAACTAAGAGGATGGCTTCACCATTTTTCAACATTATATGATGCATTTCACAAAAATCAATACAAATGGAACCTGATATGATTGATGTGTTTTATACTTTTGTAATATCAAAATAACTGCTACACTGAAATTATTGAAGCTTTGGTATATATATATATATATATATATATATGAATATATACAGTATATATATATATATATATATATATATATATATATGAATAGTGTGCTTAAAAAAGCATTACTGATATACCTTTATATTATATAGTGTATGATTTGACCATTACATGTTTTGCTTAATTACACTTGTGACATTGATTCCTAATGATTCCATTCATTTAGAGAACATACCTATTCAGGGGTCAAAATATCACATGGTTTAATGTTTATTACATACGCATGGTCCAGTATAATAAGTGTCCAACTAAGGGGGGAATTCACCATTGTCCGAAGTAGTGCGAACAGTTCGG
>WMED01020113.1:0-12246 GCA_019650415.1 Pipa parva
TATATATATATATATATATATATATATATATATATATATTAATATAGAGTGGTCATGTTAGTCCACGGATGCAAAAAAATTAGTATTGCAATACTTCGTGATACCTTTTTTATTGGACTAACAGTCATTTTAAATAGATGAGCTTTTGAGAGGTCCGTCTTTTCTTTATCAAATCACAAGAAATACCTTGATAAAGGGAGGACAGATCTCTTGAAAGCTCATCTATATACAACAAATGTTAGTCCTATAAAAGAGATATCACCAAGTATTGCAATACTCATTTATATATATATATATATATATATATATATATATATATATATATATATATACTGTATATATATCAATATGTGTGTGTGTGTATAATTTTATATATAAAGCGCCACAAATTTACACAGCGCTGTACAACTTAGCAATGCAAGTACAATAGAGACATGCGAAAAGTGCATTAAACAAAACAAGCATAATATCACAAGGATACATCACTTTAAGTGCTAAGTTGTGGTTGACACTAGAGGATGGAGGTCCCTGCCCTGTAGAGCTTACAATCTAAGTGGTAGGAAGACTTACATACACAGATGGAAGGACAATAAGAGTTGTACAATGTGTTGAGGCATAGGTCACTAAATACAAATAAATAGGTCAATAAATACAGATATTAAATATGAATAAATAAAGATAAAATAAAATATATACATAAAACTCAATGATAAAAAAAAAATCAGTGCTAGTGCTCCGAAAGACAGGACTTCAATTCAGTTTTGAACATAGAGAGGAAAAGTTCCTGGCAAAGACAAAGGGGTAACTTTGAGAGGAGCGTAGTTGACGTTGAAGAACGTACAGGCATTTTTGTGAAATATTTGTCAGATTATATTAAACTAATAAAAACAGTTCTCTTTGTGTAGTTGAGTTAATATTAATATGTAAATACATTTTGCTTCCTCTCTTTTAATATCACAGTGCTTTAAACACTAAATAGTTTCTATCACCAGGGATTTATTTAATGAGGGTCATGCAGGCTTGTTTACTATATTCTTAATTGAAAACTAACCAAAAGAGAGTTAATTGTGTGTATTCAATAGCTAAAGTTAGAAAATCAGCCTGGCTAAAGTCAAAGAAAAAATAAATATTTATCTCATGAAAAATGGCATAAAGGTACTGACACATTCTTGCATTCAGCATACAAGTAGGATAAAATATCATTAGGGCAATAAGGGAACTAACATCAACATGTGCACATAGATTTATGTAGGGCTGTCTGTGTAGTGACATCATACCGTGCATCACCACGACAGGCGGCTTGATGACATCACACTACATGATGCTCAATGTGGTAACATCACAGCAGATATCATGGCTATGCATCATCATGTACAATGTAATAATGCCCAGCTCCACATTTTACACAGACTTTAATTGTAAGGATTCTGGCATTGGAAGGGGTTATGTTCTGTGTTCTTTCTGACCAATCAGACGGCCACACAGGGTTTTTAACTCCCCCACTCCCCCAAAACCCCACCAAAATATTTTGGTTAGATTCTAACAAAGTGATTCTAGTTTGTTTGCTAATATTTAGTTAGTGTTTAAGCCTTTGCATTCTGTTGAGGTTATTTACTAGTCTGGGTGTTGGCTTGTTTGTTTAGTCGAGCCTTCTGGCATTTGTCCGGTGTTTTTCCCCCTGCTTAGTGGGTCAGTGTGGCGCTTGATAGGTCGGCGCTTCCCTCCCGCAGTGGCTTTGGCTGTTTTCGCCTCCCCTTAGAGTCCCAACTGCTCATGTATCTTTCTCCCCTTGGTTATTCTGTCAGCTGTTATCTCTCTCTAAACTGCAGAGAGACGGTCACTTTTTTATTATTCCTTTCCTTTGCTGTGCTTAGTATTTAAAGGGGAGTATTATCAGCAACTAGGCTTCAGCCAAGGCAGACTTCCTTAAAGGGGAAGTTGCTAAGTTATGTTAAAGGGGAATTATCAGTTTACTCTTGATTGATAGGTGGTATTATCACTTTCCTGGATTTCCTGGATTATTTATCCTGCATTAGCAGTGTTCTGTGGGTAAGGTTAATTGGGTGGAAATCAGGGAAAGAGTTAAATAAGACCTGCACATCCTGATTAGGGGATAGTGAAGTACTCCTGATTTTTCCTGCCCCAACGTAACCTTTGATAATCTGAATCTAGTACCCAGCCACTAGGGTCCAGCCCTCTACTCATTCAAAGTTAGTCTGAAATTAATATATGATACAAGCACAATAAGTATATTAGAAGCAAATTGCATATATTAAACATACAACACAACACAGTAAGAAAATAAATAGAAGAAAATAACAGAAAGTCCAGGACTCTACACACAAGTTAAAGGGGAACTATAGTTAGATTATATCTTTACATATGCAATACAATACCTTAGTGAGAAGCGTTTCTCACCAGTAGATGTTTGATGTGATGCAGAATGATTGAGTAGGCAGCACTGATAAACTCCCGCACCAAGAAATGTGTTTGCGTGTGTGTGACATATACCGGCCAGTTTTCCATGAAAAGTTTCCCTCCCCCATTTTTGCACTACTTACTACTTAGGACATGTGCACAAGTCAGCTTTCCCTCTGTAATCTCCTGCATTCCAACTTAATTTATGTGGCCAAAAGGTCAGCACACTGCTTAACCAATAGCGGTCAGGCAGCTTTTTCTTCTCATGTTGCCTAACTTGCAGAACAGAAAGATGAGGGGGAGTGGGGGGAGGAAAATGTCAGCTCTCAGGAAAACTAATTAAGGAAAACATACAGAAAGTATTATTTATTCCCTAAATGTTTTTTTAACTATTTGTGTCAGCAATTGGCTTAGTATAAAGGAGTTTCATATGTGTGTGTGCAGTTATATCAGCAATAGAGTACCACTTTAAGAATAGTCTGTTTACCCATGGAACACAAAAGAGTAATTTTTTACATTTGTGGTGATATAAATCTGCATGTTTGTCCCTGTACTTCCTCGTTTTACAAATATCTCAGATTTTGCATGCCACTTGTCTTTCCTGATTTATTTTTGAGTGCAGGCATTTTTTATAAGCAGTGGGGTTTGTTATTGAGTGGATGTACCTTTATATAACCTTGTACCATATATTGAACCTAAAGGTGTGAGGCTGTTTGAAACAAGATGGTATTTATTAGTAGCCACTCCACTCCTTAAAGGCTTGGAGCAGAAAAGCAGTTTTTGACAGCATATGAATGTTAAATGGAACATCCTACAAAGGGTTGATTAAAGGATAGGATCTTTAAATGTCTAATTTAGTTAAAGGTAGATAGTAAGTTTACTTTCTCTGCCTCACATCTCTTCTATCGAGCTTTATCACAAAGAGTTTATTTAGGGGGTTATTCACTAAAGTCCGAATTGTTGCGTATAGGTGCGAATTCGCCAGATAAAGACAGTCGCAATAGGCTGCTACTGTCGCAGTCGCATCTTTATAATGAGAATATTGTTGCAGTCATGACTTTATTATGGGAGAATTGTCTCAATCTTAACTTTAAAAACTTGTTGCAACTTTACAATGGGGAAATTGTAGCAGATTTGCTATGGGAATCCGCTGTTTGCAAATTCGACAGTCGAATTCGCACCTTAGTGAATAATTAATATTCGGATACCACACGGGTAATCCTAAAATGGTTTATTGCAAAAGGTGTTGTAAAAATAACATTTTAAGATCAGGTACATTTTTAAGTAATATAAATAATATCATGGTCTAAAATTAAATAACACTGAATAGATTTGTAGGCCATCTTTAAACTCTGGTTTTGTTGACTGAACCTATATTCAGGAATGCAGTAGGTAAGAGTGAAATGATATTAATAACTCAATATACTTTCCAGCACAAATGTAATCCAATATTATAATATGAATGCTTATTTGTCTCCTGAGTTTCCTTTACAAAAGAATAAACTAATTTATCATGAACAATGTAGTAAATTTATGAAAATACTTACTGTACTTGTGCATGCCGCATTCAGAACCATTATGCAGATATAGCTGATTTCTCAAATTATTGTTGCTGGAAGTGGATTTTGTCGCTTCAATACATGTTGTTAAAGGAAAACTCCAGCATGCTCTGTTGAGTTTTTTTTTGTATAAATTAGGATTTAAAGCCGGTATATATTTTGAATTTTTTTTTTGTTATTAGAAGAACTACACACACCTTTCATATACCCAGCTACCATGCAGCACTGCACTGGAGACACTACGGCAGAGCAGAAGGGACAAATATTGTCCTGTTCATGTGAAATTGTGCAGCTTTGCTAGTATAGTTTGATCTGCTTCCTCACAGACTCTTGTTTCATGGGTTTTTTGCCTTCCTCTGGATCAGCATTGCTGGAAAATAAACTGAACTGGAAGGACTTGTGTATTTTTTCAGCCTTATAAACTATGTTACTATGTTACATTGCTGATGAGATTTATTCCTCTTGCCCACAAACACATTTAAAAACAAGTAAAAAAATGGTGTGCAAACACTAAAATGGAGATGCCTTAATAGATGTTCTAGGAAGACAGTAAAACAGAAGAATATAGAGGTCCAAAAAAGTATAACATACAAATATAACCACTGAGAAACAGGATCAGAATATAATATATTAGGAAAAATAAGACCCCAAACTAAACTAATTTTTACCGTCACATGTCAAAAATGAATCGGTTGGCCTCCTGTTATAGTCAGATGGTTGGTATCATAATTATGTGCATCTCAAGGGGCAGAGTGAATAAGCAGCGCTCCACAGGTCATCGGATGCATTTTGCCTTAATAGTACAAGTCTTCCTCTCACGGTAAAGTCGAATTGACTGCTGCCGTCTTATATACTAATAATTAGTTAAAGGATTAGTGTGATGATTAGCGTGATAAATTAAATTAACTCTTTATTTTTTTATTGCTTCAAAGTTAGTCCCATTGGGAAAATGTTAAATGACAAATATAGCTTAGCTATAATGATCAGTGAAAGCATGCTGGATGAAAGAAATGGATAGTTCAACATTAAAATTTTTAACAAAATCAAAAGTAGTTTGGGTTAGAGCAGAAAATGGGAATGTCATGTTTATTATTTACACACCTAATGATATTTTTTTATTTTAAACTAATTATTGAACGTAATGTAACATTAAGCCATCTGGTGATAACAAAGTGGCAGGTTACAAATTCCTCACCCTTTGAAATTTAAGTACAGTGGTACCTTGAGATACAAATTTAATTCGTTCCATGACCGAGATTGTAACTCAAGACAGTTCGTATCTCAAACCAATTATCCCTTTTTAAAATAATACATATGAAATGAATCTTTTCCGGCCAAAACAGTTCATATCTCAAATTTCAGCTTGTATCTCAAACAGGAAAACGGTCCGAATCGCAATTCGTATCTCAAGAAATTCGTAAAGTGAGCTGTTCGTATCTCAAGGTACCACTGTACTTGCAAATTGTTCTACTAAAGAAACTCTTTGAAACATTTGAAAAACAACAAAAAAAAAAAATCACAGGGAGAAGGTGGATTTACTGTTTCAAAGCATTTCCAAGGTTGTGCAGTTGTTTTAATGTGTTCCAAAGAGTTTCAGCATAAAAGGATCACTATTGCCTCTGAAGAATATAGATAAAATAGGTGTTGATGCTGTGATATTTATGTTTGTAACTTGATGTCATTTATACATTTAAAAATATTAGGTCAAAGAGGCCAGGCTAAGCAGTATAAAGTGGAATTTTTGACTTGAGTGCTCTCGCCGAGACTGGAATCCCTTTAAAGTGTTCACTGATGTCCGCATGCAGGACATCAGTGAGCGCAAAACAGTCTGTGCAAAGTGAGGCGAAGGATCCACTCAAAGAATTTACTTCAATACAGAGGAAGAAAGTAAGAGCATTTATGGGGAAGATGCAGAGGAAAATTGGGGTGTATTACCAAGCCATATGGTAATTCAATCTATGATGGAGCACAAACTATGAGACTGGTGCTATTTAAGGAAGAGGGGATAGATGAATAAGCAGTAAAATGATATGCAGCTTTCAGACTGTATCAACCAAAGCATAAAAAAGGGAGAGACACCACAAGCATAATGTAGCCATGGGTTATGTAAATCAAACTTGGAATTGCCCCATTGATGTATGATTTCGCAACAAACACTTTGCTAAATTCAAATATTCAGCAAATTGTGTTTTTTTGTGATGTAACAAATTGTCACATAATTTGCAACATTATGTCAACTGTGTTTTTATGCATCACTTTGTGTCTATTTGTCTTAAATGTGGAAACAATTCAGGTATTCATCATGTGTCAAAATGACAATTCATCAAGGCATTGTGGCTTTAATGTATAAATGCGACATTGCCAATTGAAAGTGTTTATCACGATACAATGGTGAAAGGATTGGACTTAGAGATGATAAGCCAAGAAGCCTGGCAACTCCTAGTTTCATTAATGTCCTTTTGGGGCCCTGGACTTTTTGCTGCAGGAGAAGCTGGCTATTCCCAAGCAGGGGTAAAGTGAACTAGACAGGCAGAACACAAACCAAACAATACAAAAGAAAGATCAAGGATGAAACACAAACTAGAAGAGAACAGAGATGTCAAGAGAAAACAGGAAGGGAAGGAACAGGATAGGGAATAGCAAGCAAGGACTAAAACAGAGCATGACAAACAAAAGACAGAAACAAAGGAGAACAGGAGCCAAGAGGACAAATCTGAAAATAAGAAAAAACAAGGTCAAGGTAGAATTCAAACATACTGTATATGTAGAATCAGTGGCACCTCTCTGGGTGCTCTAAAGAACAAAGTTCCCATTTGTTGGTCTTTGTTCAGTTAATCAATGCAAACATCTCAAACACTCTAGTAGATAATAAAATCAATCTTTATTGTTTCATGTTAAAAACATACAGCATTCATTGTAACTAAAGTATGACACCAAGATGTCAAAACAGAACAGCGCCCTAGTGTGTAGGTGGCAAGTGAAACCTTGTATTACACAATAAACAATTAAAAACCAATTTGAAATGTCTTATTAAAATGCAAAACCTGTAAACAATAAGTCCAATGTCAATAAAATGGAAAGAAAAATGTCCAGAACCTCAGTTGAGAATGTCCTGCGTGCAATCCACTGGGGATAGTCTGCCAGTATCCCTTGTTTGAAAAGCAAGGCCAAAAAATCTTCCATTTGCGAAGATATGTGTGGATGTGCTGGTGAAAAGTTAAATAAAATATAAACAAGTGGAATCACCCTAGTGTGATACCATTTGGACACTGGTGGCAGCTGGCTAAAACTCTGGTGAACTCCTATAATACTCAGGAGATAAATGATCATTTATCTCCTGAGGAAGCCATTTTTTTGCAGTGGTGAAACGCGTTGAGAGACTCCTGATTGTCATTCTGGATGTTTTTGGGACTTTGTGACAAAGCGCTACATTCCTTACTTAAGTGTAAGTCACTATTGCACCATTAAAAGTTGTTACTTTGCATCTTTACCTATTGTTATACTTTCTTACATACTATTACATGTGAGAGGTGGAGCCACAAATTGTGGAAGGAGGAAGCATCCTTTAAACACAGTACTCAATCCATTACACCATCTGGTGAGTGCATACCCACTAGGGGGGATCATTGCATTCCCCAGCACTCAGCCACTTGTACAATACCAGCACGACCTACCGTCACACAGTACTTGTCAGCACAATAGATGTTGCAGTGTTTGTCATAGGCACAAACAAGTTGTGTCACTAATCACTGACATCCTATTATATACTTGTCACTAGAAGTTTTGCTCACTCATTGTTATTCTATTACTGTGTCCAAATGGTATCACACTAGGGGGATTCCCCTTGTTTTTATTTTATTTAACTTTTCACCAGCGCATCCACACATATCTTCGCAAACAGAAGATTTTTTGGCCTAGCATTCATTGTAAATCTTCCAATGTGCATTCCATCCTTCACATTTCATGCTATGAGTACTTAGTCATAGATGAATGAAGGTATTAGGTCAAGGTAGAAAGATTCAAAGTCGATGTCAGGCAAGGTTGGTACACAGAAAAGCAAATAACAACAAGACTAAGGCAAGGAAACAAGATAACAGCACCAGCCCAGCAGATAGATGGAACATCGCTATATTCCAGCCTACAATTCCCTCTGCCTTAATAACCCAGTCAATAAAGCAGCCAAGATTGCAGCAGCAGGCTGCTAGTTTGAATCCAAGCAGAGAAAAATGGACAGATCCATGATAATATCACTGAGTATCAAGTCATACTAATAAGAAACTTCAGATCAAAACCCATTTACAAGTTTCTACACTTACATTTTCTGCTTACTTTTAAAGCAGTTTACTCCACTTACATGCAGTGGCAAATGCAAATGATTCCTTCAGTTTCAAAAAGATCAGCAAGCTCCAAATTGTTACAGTTAAAAACTTCCTAAATAAGTGCCCATGCCCAAGGCTAATTACCTTTGCAGACTAAAAATTTGAGAAAACCTATACATTTATCAATTTAAAACTGTTTCCCAAAATATAATGCTCAAACATAATGTATGGAAGTTTTGTCCACTTAGAGATTCATCTGTTACCAAAAAAACACAATATAGGACTTTGGCCAAAAACACAAAAAGGGTGACATTGCCCCTTCCATTATCATTTAAGAATATTGGAAGTATGTTGTCATTGTCATGTTGAAAGGAATTATTTTGGTGCATTGCCTCCTTTATATAGATTCATGCTAAGGAAGAGGAAATAAAGAAGAAGTGATGTAAATAAAAGATCTCAATAATAAGACCACAGAAGTAAGTTACTAATTATAGCATGACAAGCTTGAAAAACATCACAGGTAGTTAATGCAAGTAATAAGTCTATCCATCTGACTTTCCACTCCATTATTAAGTAGCTATGAGAAATTAGTTTAGATAATCATTGGTTTGAACTGGTTGTGAATTTTCCACATCACAGTTTTTTAATGTGTGTCACAAGCAGTGCTTGTAGCTGATGCACTGCTCGTGAACTGCTGGCTCTGACTGCCAGCTAGTGCTGGGAGATGCGCTTCTCCCTAGCACTTCCGGGTTGTCCTCCAATCCAGAGCCGCTGATGTCAGGCGTGACGTCAGTGGTGCCAGATTCAAAAGGGGCTGAGCACTGATTCTCAGTGCTTTAGCATTTTGTCATCTTATGTCAGCCATCTTTAGTGTTGCTGCTGTGTGCTGCTGTTTTACATCTCCTGAACTGCTTGTATTATATCAGAGGTCCTGTTCCAGCTTCAGCTTCTCCTGGCATCCATTGAGTGTCAGTACTTCAGCCAAGTTGCTGGTATTCCCTCAAGTCAGCTTTCTTCAGCCTTCTTGACAGCTTCAGTATTTCGGATTACTCTCTTAAAGGTACAGCTCGCTTTTCAAGATCCAGTGTGTTATAGTTCAGCAGTTCTGGACTTCACCAGTGTTTCAGCCAGCTGCCACCAGTAGGGGGTTAACCCGAGGGCTGTGACCTGGGACGTGCCCGCAGCAAAGACCAGTACCTCCTTATGGGGTTTAAAGGCAAAGACCTGGCCCTCCTTAGACTCCACGACTCGGAGTTATCCCGTGTCAACCCCCTCTGTGGTAAGAGAATCCACTTCCTTCTGTTTTGCACGTTTACCTCACTTGTTACCTGTTCCTGCTCCACTACACCTTAGTACCTCTAGAGGTGTAACGGTCGCTGGGTGCTCCAGTTCCTTTAGTGGCATCCAGTTCTGTGGTTCCCTGTGTGTGTTTCACTGCACCTCAAGTTATAGTTTCAGCACCATCACTGTTTATCCTCTCAAAGGTCACGTTTAAAGCACCTGAACACGTGACAAAGTGAACATGGGGAAGTGGAAAATAGATGTGAATTCAGAGTTTTATGTGATAATTTGGCAACTAGTCAATAAGGCCCCAAGAGCTGGAGAAGATGAACCAAACAACCAGTCATTCAAATCATGGTACAACCCACACCACAGTTCCAGATGTCTAACATCAACAAACTTCTTGTTGGAATGTTTATCAAAGCTTTCTGCATTGCTTTCCAAGCATCATGGGTATTGTGCCCCAAATAATATAGCTTTTATATACATGTGAATAAAGTCTATTCAAATAAAGGATTTCTAGGCAGTGGAAGCAAAAAAATAGTTTCAAGCATTTCATATTTTTATCTTTCTATAGGTGTGAATGTCATTTTACAATCGCTAACTTTTATAGATATAGATTTAATAGTGTTTTCCAGATTACAACATTTTCTAAGTTCATTTTGTAATACCCTCAGTTTTACATTTTAAACAATAACAACAGAAAAAAAAAATGATGTTTTGTTGTTGATATAATTCTATAAAGTATAAAACACTGGCAAGGTCCATTTAACAAACAAATTTTGTATATTGGATTTTCCCATTGAAAGAGTCAATTACATGTGAACAGAATCCTAATTTCCCTCAGTGGGAATGTGTATAGAATTAATACAAACTAATCACTGTTAGCTTGTTTGCCTTTCATTGTTATAATTTATATCCAATTTGATGTGAATTTAATGACAATGAAAATTAGCAAAAGCAGACAGAATATTTCTTTAATTTGGTCATTTATAGAAAAGAACATAAGGATTAGCCATTCTGTTTTTGTTCAAAATGCTAATTTTACCCTTAGCAGTAACTAATAAGGCGGCTTGGCATTTTGTTGTTCAAAATTCACATCGCTCAAATTTGAGTACGTAAACAGAAAAGTGTTTAAGTGCATAAACCAGATAACACAGAACTCATCTGAACTCATAGTAAAGTCCATACTTTCTGTTTCATTAATTATTCAGTTGTTAAGTTCAACAAGATGCCAGGCCAAGTAAAGCCTTCAATGTACACCTAGTCCATTCTACAGACATGTTAATTAGAGTTGGCCGAATCGATTCAGCAGAATCGCGATTCGTTAAAAATTTCACTAAAACTTTGATTCGTCACGGATCCGAAGTCTATGCTAATTCGGTGACCCGAAGCGCTGTTATTTTTCAAAAATCGCGCCATTAACATCATGTGACAGCGGGCTGGAGCTTTGGTTATTGGTGGACAGCATCAGGGAATGACATGTGATGGTCTTAAGCAAATCAGCAACTGGCAGGCTTCAGTGATGTCACAGGACTATAAATTTGGCAGCCATTTTGATTTTTGTCATTCTTGGCTGTGATTTTCAGAGTACAAGGATTGCTGTGCTGCTGCTGCTGCAAGTTTTGTGGGAGAAGCGATTCACTGTTACTTTGCTTTTAGATCATTGCAAGTGTGTTTTACAGTATATACACATCTTGTTTAGGTTAATCGATTTTTCACACTGTGGTATTGCACATTTTTAAACTACAGTGCATGGTCTGTGTTTAACAGGACCACAGACAGCTCCTTTAGCTGTTAGCAGCTTCTGAGTGTTTTATAAACACTCCTCACACAGAAGCTATCTTTTTTGAGGGTTTTTTTTTCTTTTTTTGTGCCTTTTTTGCTAACTTCTCTGGGATCTGTATTAGGCATCTTATACAGCACTTTTTAGCTGTTTAGTTGCTGAAGGGTGTTTTAAATACACTCTTCTACAGAACCAGCTTTTTCCTGGGTTTTTTTTCTTTTTTAGGCTTAATTTGATAATTTTCTTGGTCTGTCTTTTACAGTACCATTTAGTTTTCAGCTGGTAATTTCTGCAGGTTGTTTTATATACACCTGATACAGAGCCAGCTCTTTTTTCTGCTGGTTAAATTTTTTTTTTTAAATGCACACGGTAACTGTCTTTTACAGTGCCATCTACATTTATTTAACTTCAGTTAATTTTTGCAGGTTGTTGTAGATACACCTGTTACATATCCAGTTCTTTTTTCTGGAGGGTGGTTGTGTTTTTTTTGGTTAAACTGCACGGTCACTGTATTTTACAGGACCATATTTAATCATTTAACTTCTGGTAATTTCTGCAGGTTGTTTTTTTATACATACCTGTTAGAGAACCAGCATTTTTTTCTGGGGGGGTGGGGGTTGTGCTTTTTTTTGGTTAAGTGCACTTTAATTTAACGCTAGCTAATTTCTGCAGTGTTTAACATTTTTTCATCTAGGTAATTGTCAACCAAGTTAATAACAGTTTTGTTAAACTTCAATTACTGTTCACTTTGCTAAATTGAACGTTTAAAACATCAACAACATATAGTCATCTTTCCATAAAGTACCCCTGTTTTTTTCCCCTGTTTTTTTTTTTTAAAGGTATACACATTTAATAAAGTACCCCTGGTTTTCTTGTTTCATCC
>WMED01020114.1:0-12246 GCA_019650415.1 Pipa parva
ATTTCCCCGCAGAGCTGCACATTGCCCCACAAAGGTGCTAATTTCCCCAGCAGATGCAAACCACGCCGCAGAGCTGCATATTACCCCACAAAGCAGCTGATTGCCCCACAGGGCCATGTATTGTTTTTAATCTGTTTTTTCTTGTGGAAAACCTGATGCGGCCCAGCCTCACCCAGACTCTACCTCCAGCGGCCCCCAGGTAAAATGAATTTGAGACCCCTGTTTTAAAGGCACAAAATTATGTGCGATGCTCAGTATACAACACTGTGTGCCTGAGGTAATGCCGTTATTCTGTTACAATCCCTACTGTATCAGAAGGCATTAATTATTTAGGGATTTCTTTCTGCAGGTGTCCTGAAAATGCAATCAACACATAGAGATGTTTATCAGTTAGATAAATTGTGTCTAGTTTTATCATGGGTTGCCATCTGTAGAAAGATATGTGTCGAGAAAGACAAAGCACCATAACACTGTAACTCTTTCATTTCCCCCAAATAACCACCTAAATGTCAATGAAAAACACAAAAAGACACAAAAGATCTCTTCTTATAGAGATCAGGAGGCAATGCTGGAGACTTAAACCTCGGTGAAGCTTCTGTAAAGCGCAAGCAGAGAAAAAAAATCATTCTGCGTCTGCACTTTAAGAAAGTTTCACTGAAACGAGCAAGGGGTGTCATATTCATACCCAGGAAGTGAGGAGGAGTGATGATGCTGCATTCATCTCACAATCCTGGGCTGAGGATCTTGAGATAAGATCTCTAGCACAGATCTAGGCAGCAGTACACTTAAGGAGTTATTAACTAAAGTCTGAGGGGGGGTTATTGACTAAAGTCTGAATTATTGCATAAAGGTGAGAATTCGCCAGCTAAAGACAGTCGGTGCTACTATCACAGTTGTATATTCTCTAATGAGAATATTGCCACAGTCTCAATTTTACTATGGAAATATTGTCGCAGTCGCAACTTTACAATGGGAAAATTGTCACCATTGCAACTTTGCTATGGGAATCCTCTGTTTAGTCAATACAAAGTAGAGAATCAGCGTGTAGCCACCCAAAGCGCTGAGAATTCACTTTCACAGTCAAATTCTCACTTGAGTCAATAACTCCCTTAGCGTACTGCTGCTAGATTCGTCAGGTATGTATGGATTTTAACTATAGCTCGCCTTTAAAGCTGCGAGATCTGTATTTGTGAGTAAATTTGCACACTGTGTTCAAGTTCTTGAGATTCTTATTAGTAAAGCTGCTTTTCTTACATTAGCCAGGAGCCTAGTGATATCGGTTTCTTTCTAAAAAGTCATTTATAAGCCTCTGGAGAACTTCTGGGGGTTTATTGATTTAAAAATAGTCAGTCATTTCCTCCTGGATACTAGAGAATAATTCAGGGTTTTTGGAAAAGTGTTTTATAAGGCCTCCAAAGCTTCAAAACACTGGAGGAAAGGGCAAGTGTGACAGTAACTAGGGTATGATCACAGTGTAGCCAAGTGGGCAAATGCACTTTAATGCGAGAGCATTAAAGGGATTCCAGTCTCGGCGAGACCAAAAGAGTTGCCTCACCGAGACTGGAATCCCTTTAACGCGCTCGCTGATGTCCGCGTGCAGGACATCAGTGAGTGCATAACACCATTTGCGAAGTGAGCCTAAGGATTAGGAGCTCACTTCGCTGAATGGTGAATTCCCCCCTAAGTGTAGGTAACAATGAATATGCATATTAGGGTTAGAAAGGTGCACACAGTCATTCTCATGTACAGTAAATAATCGTTTAATACAGTTCTATCTTTGAACTTTAAACTCTGGAATTGAATGACAAATACTGTCATCTGTAACAAATAATGGTCAGCTTTAAAGTAACCTCATACTTATTCCCTCTCAGATATAGTAATTATGTTCAGAATTCTGTATTTGCTGTTCTGGTATCCATTATTAGTTAGTGGAAGTCAATAGTTAAAATACTTTTGTTATCTAATGTTATTTCAGACTTACTTATTGATTTAATTACCCTTGAGTTGTTTCATGGTGTACAGAATGATCCCCCCCCCCCCAACCCCCCACAATTTGTTTTCAACTGGGACAGGTTAGAAGCCGGAAAACATGGACCATGGAAGTCTAATAGATGTAATCCAAGTAGGCCCTGCATTTGATTGGCCATGATTTTCTGTAACAGGTTCAGCATTTCAATCTGGAGAATGTGTTCTGGACTCTACATTGTCATTTTGAATGGATGACTGGACTTTTTAATTTGTAAGTATAGAGGTAAAGAACGTCTACTGGACTCTTTATTTGCAGTTGTATTTCTGCTGAGCTTTTCAGGTATTACCAGTGAAGTCTGTTGCAATTAAATTTCTAATTAGGAAAGAGTCCACTTGGCACGCTTGTCTGTTGTAACTCAATTGAAGACATTGTAGTTGGGTGATTTAAAGTGCAAATACCTGTAGTCAGTGCAGCTAGGCAGTACAGTAAAACCTGCATTCTTAGGATTATACAGAGTATTCGGGCTACTGAGCAAAGATATTGGACAACAATCATTTTTTGAACTCACCCTATAACTCTGGGGGCTCTTTATAATTAGAAATTCAGATCTGCGCCCCTTTGCATGGGTAATCTTGCTTTGATAAGCAGATTAAATACATCTCTAGCACATCATTTACGCCAGAGGGAGCAGTAAATCATTACATAGCCAAATGGATGAAAGGAGCTCTTAAAATGTTCTTAGAATACGTTGACTACATATAACAAAACAGATAAAGAGAGGGTAAAGAAAAGTTTCAGTTGGGAACGTTGATATTGGCTGGAGACTCATTTATCATAATGTCATATAAGCATTTAACAGGAAGGTTTCATTCGTCACTGCAGGTCACTAGATATAAACAAGATTAATATGCATGTTGCAAAAAATGCCCCAAAAACAAAATACTAAAATCAGAGTTACATAGTTAAATCTTAGCATACAAATTGCTTCTTAAACAATGCCACTGTTTAGCATGATCCAAAGTGCTCGCTCCTCCATTTGTTAAATCAGACAACAATTTCTTTGAGTTTATTCTGGCAGCCAGTGGGGCAAAATGTACCAAGAAGAACACATTTACAAGCGGTGTCAAACGGAGACATCTTGGGCCCACCAAAGAAGCTAATTGCAAGGGTCTGTAGCCTACTAGCAAAATTTATATGGTTATTGACTAAAGTGAGAATTCTACTGTCAAATTCTCAAACAGCGGATTCCCATAGCAAATCCGCAACCACAACAATAGTAAAGTTGCAAAAGTATTCCCATAGTAAAGTCACTATCGCGACAGTATTCCCATGATGAAATAACGGCTGTGACAGTAGCCGTCTATTGAGTAGTGTACAACAGTCGTTAGCTGGCAATTTCGCACCTTTATGCGACAATTTGGACTTTAGTCGATAACCCCCATAGTGTACAGCAGAATTATCATTATAAATTATCAGATTTGCAGGATATTACAACAGAGCCAACTGTCCAAGTGCTAGGGATCTGCTAATGTTAAAAGAGATTGGGGGGATTATTCTCTAAAGTCCGAAAGCTGTGAATTCACCAACTAAAGACAGTCGCAATAGACTGCTACTGTTGCAGTAGCATCTTTATAATGAGAATGTTGTCGCAGTCACAACTTTATTATGGAAATATTGTTGCAGCTGTTACTTTAAAAATTGTCGCAGATGCGACTTTACAATGGGAGAATTGTCCCAGTCACGGATTTGCTATGTGAATCCGCTGTTTGAGAATTAGACAGTCGAATTCAGACTTTAGACAATAACCCCCATGGTATTTTGGCACCAGGCCTGGGCCCCCCCTGTAGGATCCTCCGGTGCTTTGGTGGGCCAGTGTGACTCTGTTTACAAGCTTACTGCTGTTATCTGCTATGCACTCTTATAACGTCCTTCAAGACTTTCAATGTATTTTCCTCTAAGCTAACCACTAATTAAATCACGTAAATGTCATCTGCTAGTAGCAGCAGATTGAAATAATATTCAGTTCTACCTGAAAAATGTCTAAAATGACTAAACTCTGTATTATTTCAGAAAGCTGTGTGACAATGGTTAAACCAAAATGGTTATATGTCAGCGGTGGCGAACCTAGGGTACACATGCCGCCACTGTTACCGCTGGTATTTCTGATTCCCCCAGCAAGCGAGCGGTCTTTCAGTGCAGGCAGCAGACCCGACCTGACAGGTTTCAGGTTGGATCCACGACCTACACTGAAAGACTGCTGGCTAGCTGAGGAACGCTCCTCTCCAGACGCAAGTATGATGACGTCAAACATCAGTGCCTGCACTTCAGGGGAAGGAACTGGTGAGTGATGTCACCTTTTCGCCAAAAGGTTTGCCACCACTGTTATATGTCCACCCAAAGCACAGGCAGATGTTAATGATTAGCATTATTTTTTGCACAGAAACTTATGTTCAGTTCAAATATAGAAGACATTCCCAAACCGAATTTATTAGGGCGTCCATTCAGTAAGACAATTTGCCGTGTATGATACTGTATTTGCCTACCAACTAAAGCCCACCCAGTTCAGGCTTCAAGTATTTAAAATAAATTTAGGAACATAAAACATGAAAGGTACTTGGCAGATCTAGATTTCCAATGCTAATAATTTTAGCCCTCCCTCCGCCTCTTCTTTGGTTGCTATTGATTCTGGCTCAGCAGTCCTGCTGATCTTTGCAATTTGTGGAACTTTTATCAGAAATGGTGGTCCTCATGTGCCAACAGCCACAGCCAGCAGGATTATCCATCAGATTTCAGCACATCAAGATTAACCTCATCGCCACCATAAGAATTAACATTATCAAGACTAATTCTATCATATATAACCTACAATTTTACAAGACATAAAATAAGTAAATACAAAATTGCATTTTTGGAAATAAAAAAAAAAAACAGACTTTTACAATAAATATTCTTTGATGTAATATTTTATATAGCGCTACAAATTAACTGTTGTTCTTAATAACAAAAGCAAAAAAAAATCTCAGTAGCTGCTAGTTTCTCCTGTATAGGCAGTGAATTTGTAGCCTTGGGTTACGCATGCATTTGCTTCACTTAAGTCTCCAGTAAACAAAGAAAGAAAGAAAGAAAGAAAGAAAGGAACCCACTTTTAGACTGGCTGCACAACATTAATTCTTTCCACTATTAAATACAGTTTCTCTTATTCCCATTTGCACAATGCCTGGGGACTATTTTTCATGTTATGATTTTCTCTTGTGATACATATTTAATTCCCAGCATTGTCTGTGCTTATAATGTAAGACTAAAGTTACAGGGGTTTGATATACATAATAAGAATGCATTTAACAAAGTAAACAGATGTTTGGCAAACTCATTCAAGAAAATTGGGTAAAACCTCGTGTCATGTTGCTTAGACCAATTAACCAGGCAAAATTGGCTTATAGTGGTGCAAATGATGAGATTTTCATTACCAATTTTTTTTTGGGTTATTGTACTGATAAAATAAATCTTAATTAATGAGTCGTATATTGATAAAACAAGGTCCATGGCATTGTGGGGATGAATTTACACAGACACCAGACTGTAACATAAAGTGTAATTTTGCTAAAGCTTTAAGTCTGAGAAGATATCACAAGAATGAAAAAGTTGGTGTCATAACTTTAAACGGGTATGTATAAAAATGGGATAGAGGAACAGAATCTGCACACACACAAAGGGAGGTGTAGAACCTTATTTAATTAACCAGTTAAAACCTTATTTAATTAATCAGTGCAGGATACAAAACAGCGACGTTTCGATGGTTACAATCCACTCGCCGTCAGTCTGATTCTATTCCTCTACCTAGTTATCTATTAAGTGATGTATGCCCAGCATCTAAGAATCTAGCACCACTTCAACTCACATTGTTATGTGCTTCCATACATTGTTTCAAACTATGTATAAAAATGAACAATAAACGATGAGTGGATTTGTGGGGTCCGCTTATTTAACAGTCTCCCATAAATAGGGGGTAGCCAGAGCAAAATACTAGAAGCTTGAATCTAAAAATAAGCTGGGTAAAATCCCTTTGCTTTCATGTAGCCCCCTCAGCCAACTCAGAGCTCGGCAAGTGAGGACACATTGATGATGTGCACGCTCTCCCATGTGACTATTAGGAAAAGTTAATAATTAGCACCAATTAGAAAATGTGTTTTTTTTTTTTTTCAATTTTGGCCCTAGTAATCCTTTAAGACTATAATGATTTTCCAGTTGCCTTAAAGAAGAATGAAAGTGCTTATTACTCTAGTAGTGACTGAACTTGAGTGTACACTGGCTTTCAAAAAGAGTGGTATTTACATCCTTGTGCAAGTGTCCCTTTAACAGGAGTAGTTGTTATCATTAAAGGCTTACTATATTTTGGAGAGAAATATTGTCAAGAACATTATCTCAGTAATGACTTACAGCTGATACAAATATTTGCTTTGTTTGAGTCTAACTACAGTATCTCAGGCTTTACTCTTGATATTGGAATTTGTTTGTTTTTTCTGATAACACAAATGTAAACTTTTAATACTGTGGTTACAATGGTTCTAAAGTGTTCCGTTTTATATCCAATCCAATAGAGGTGAAGACAGAATAACTTCTAAGAGGTGAAGTCAGCAACGCCATAATTATGATTTCAGCAAAAAAAGAAGAAAAAAAAAAATCAGGTAATTTGTAATTTAGAAATAATAAGTAATGCTAACAGAAATGAAGAAGTAGTACTTTTAAAGGCTCAACATGTTGTTCTCTTAGAATTAAAGTCACGTGAGTTACCTATTTTTGAAAGCCACTTACACTTATCCTGCCATAGGGTGGATCCTACTTATGTGGTCACTTAGCATCAATATTTTTTACACAGCTGTTAGTGTCAATATATTGTGCTACTCTAAGCAGCTGGATCACAAAACTGGTATCCACAGTCATTTTTATACACCCACAACTCTACAAATTTGACTTGCTGACCAAGCAAACGCAATGAAATGATTATATAACATCCCATCTCCCAGCATGTAGCAGTAGCACAGCAGTAAGGAGTAAATGGATGTCTGAATCATTAATAGCAGGACTGCAGCTTCAGAGGAACGTGTTCATTAACTAAAGAGCACCAATTATGCTAATTGTCCTATTGGGTGAGGGGAGGGCTTGATGACGGAAGAAGTAAAGAATATACTTTTAGAATCAAGTCTATAATTATGTCAGATGTAATGGAATGGGTAAATACTATTAACACATTCAGTACAACCATAGATATGAATAGACAAATTCCCTTGAAAAATAAGGTATGATTTATAATAATACGTACAGTTTTTAACAGTGTCAAGTGTCTGCAGAACATTGCAGAATAACATCTAAAAAGCAGATCTATGACCTGGTATTAAAGGAGAGGTTTAATGCACCTCCCACACCTGTTGTACGCACACCTTTTCATCTGTGTTTTTTACGCCAATAAACAAATTTTAAATAATTAAACTATACCCATCTGATTTGCCAATCTTACATTAAGACGGACGCTCCCAGCACTTCTTTTTTTTTAGTAAGGCTTAGGAGGACCAACCTGAAATCTGCTGACATTTTCTGCTTATTTCAAACAGGTCCACCCAAGAGGACTTTCTATCCAACACAAGCAAACAGAAATTTAAATGTGTGTTTTTTCTTTTTAAGTTTATTTTTTTATTAAATCTAAAGAACACAAATTCCCAAAGTTATGAGGAGAACTGAACATCCCTTTAATATGAGAATATTTGTGCTGTTGACTGTACTTTGTTAGAATTAACAATGGTTTGTTAGGTTTAACAAAGAGGTAGCCTGAAAGCTATTTAGGGACAGAGGGGGTTATTCACTAAAGTCCGAATTGCATATAGGTGCGAATTCGCCAGATAAAGACAGTCGCAATAGGCTGCTACTGTCGCAGTCGCATCTTTATAATGAGAATGTTGTCACAGTCGCGACTTTATTATGGGAAATTGTCGCGATCTTGACATTAAAAAATTGTCGGGACTTTACAATGGAGAAATTGTAGCAGATTTACTATGGGAATCCAGTTTGCGAATTCGACAGTCGAATTCGTACCTTTGTGAATAACCCCCAGAATTTCTAGGGACTGTCCAAGAACTTATAACAACAAATACTTCTCTTCTTACTGCAGAAAATGTTGCCCACCGTTGTATTTTATCAGTGTATGCCATATTTATTTATTAAAAGAGATGGGGTTAATTAATCAAAGTGATGTAGCTAATTAACATCAGAAGGTTTGTGGAAGTGCCCGACTAATTTTCTTTCACAGGTAGTGGTGCTAAATTCCTGAATGTGGGACAACACCATAAATACAGCAGTATGTGGAATAGAATTTGCACACCCACATATAGGATAAAGTAGATAACCTTTTTAACTGATCATCAGTGGTTTTGGATCCTTATCGAAGGAGGCCTTAATGAAAATTGGAGCCTCAATTGCTTTTTACATTTTACCACTACTCCATTCAGCTTTAGCTTATAAACCTGTTTTTTTCTGTGTGTGCTGTTCTTGGTGCTGAGCTATTACTGCACGTTTTAGTGGTTTGTTCAGCTGTTTCCTGTCTGTCATTATCCAGGCCTTTAAATATGAGGTCATTTCCTCCAGTCCTTACCCAAGCTGGTCTTCCTGTTGTGAAGTTTCACCAAAGCAATCGTTTGCTGTTTGTTCATGTTACTGACCTTGGCTCATTCTGTCATCACTGGAATCCCTGACTTTTGGCTTTGTTTGACTATGTTTTCTGCTTTCCTGATTCGGCTCTCCTGACCTCGCCTTGCTATTTCCCAGGTACCATGGTTGGCTCTTGCAAACCTCTGTTGGTTTGCTCCGGTGACCTTGAGTTTCTGCAGCAGAAAGTCCAGGGTCCCAAAAGGGCATGGGTGAATACCAGAGAGTTGGTTGGGGTTTCCATCTCAGCTAGTTGTGCTGCTGGTACCACCTTGGGTCCAGTCTCTGGTAGTAACCTTAGAAACCCTAGAAAATGCTTCACTTTTTTTTTAAAAACTAGGAGCTGCTATAATTGTAAATTGTGCTCCTCCCACCTCTGTTGTTCTCCGGTGTCCTGGAAACAGAAAACATTGTATCTTTTTACAGGCTACAATCCACAGATTGCTTTTGTTCCACAATGCAGGTTGCAACAATGTAATAGTCTTGAAATGTTACAAAAACTGTGTCCTTGTGTCTTAAAAAGTGTTATACAAAACGGTGCACTGGGTGAAGGATATTCAAGGGACAACAGCAAAATAAAATAATTATGTAGGTAATAGTAGAAAAGTAAAAAGAAGAAAACAATAACAATGAATTCGAAAAAATTGTTTGTCTTGGGTTTAATATTGAAACATCAAAAAATTGAAGAGTTTACTTCTCCTTTAACAGTGTTTGATTGGAATGCTGGGCCCCAACAGGAAAAAGATACATTAGCAAAAGTTGCTTTTCTAATCTCTTCACCACCTTCTTTAGTCCCTATGATTTACGTGTATCCTTTATACTACCCTCAGGATTATGCCATGGTGGGTACAGTATTAAACCACTTCTAAACAAATATTGAGGACTGGAGCCATCAGGAGATTTCCCTTTGTTCTGGAAGGCCAGTCTGACATTTTATATATACATTTTATATAATAATAGGAAATTGTTAAATGAGAAATCAACTAGCTGTATTCCCACCTTCCACTGACCATGAGCTTTATGGACGGATTGATTTTGCACTTTTGCCGCTGTGCTTTGATGCAAGCCTTAAAATTAAAACCAGCCATGAGTAAAACATTCATTTGACACCTGGACTCCAATCACACAGGCAGTTAAACTTGCTGGCAGAGATATACAAATAGATCGAAAAAGTAATTTCATGTGGGTGAATTAAATAATTAAACCCTTTCATAAGAAACCGCACAGAAAGGGTTTTGGCCCAAACGCTTGCTGCATTAGCATACTTAGGAGTGAGATACTGGAAAAGCACCACATGTATATTAACTAAGACACAAACAAAACCCATTCAAGTCGGGCGAAATTTAATAAACTCAGAAAAGGCCGAGTTTATTCCCGTAAGCAGTTTCTTATGGTAAATATCACAAGATTTTTTTCAATAGATAATTACTGACCGAAACTTTTCGATCTCTAAGTTTTTGATAAAAAGGCAGAAATACTACTAATGTAAAGTATGGCTGCCTATCCATCAAAAATGACATAGAGAAACTCGAATGAAAAGTTTCTGTCAGTAAATAGCAATCTAAAAAATCTTATGATATTTACTGCGAGAAACTGCCGAGATCTCGCGGGAATAAACTTGGAAAGGCGAAATGGACTTTTTCCGAGTTTATTCAATTTCGCCCGAACAGGGTATCGTTTGAGGGTTGCAAAATTCCATGATTTACCTCAAAAACCCTTGTTGTCATTTAAATTCTTGGTCACCAATACATACATTTTGTGTACATTATTTTTGTTTGCCAAGAACGGCTTTGGGCCAAATGACTTTTTGAGATGCATTTGGCTGATTCTGAAAGTTGATGCATTTAGTGAATGAAAGCAATTTACAATTGGTGTCAGCTCCTACTTTTTTACCTAAAGTAAATAATTAGGAATAAATTCCCACTTGCTTTACATCAACGTTAACTAATAACGCCATAGTGGACATTTATGGGACAGAAAAATCATTACAAAAAAGCTCAATAGGAATATTATATATTCCAATGATGTGAAATTTCTACAAATAGGATCACTTTGGAGGCAGTTCAAATGAAAACGAAATTTTTGCGGCAAAGGGGGTGGTTAGAAAGCTAAAGGACAAAATATGGATAAATGGAAATGGATAAGCAAATATAGCAAAAGGAATGAAAGGAGAAATAAAAAAAATGCAGATAGAGAAAGGGTGAGAGAAATAAAATAATAAAGAAAAGGTGAAGCGAGATGATGAGTGGGAAAGGAGAAAATACACTAAGGATGAAAACACTGTCATCCCAGTGTCATCCAGAGGAGAGGTACCCACAGAAGCAAAACGTGACTGGAAACCAGGTATCAGTTTTAAAGGGGAACTATAATGCTGATTTAACTTCACATGTACATATAAAACTAACTTATACTAAGCCAATTGCTGACACAAATAGTTTCCTTTAAGGGAACACTCCGGCCAAAATTGAAAAAAACGCATTTGCTAATTTATGGTAATTACTTTTAGTAAATACGTTTTTGTTTTGTTTTTCAATTTTGGCCAAAAGTTCACTTTCTTACCTGTAAAGAATTCCTGTCCAGCACTTCCGTGTTATAGATTCCAACTTCATTCTCTGCCGGCAACTCTATGGCAACCCGAGTCTGCAGATCCCCTCTGATAAGCGCAGCCCTCTCCAACCATGCTGACAGTGAAGCCCCGTACCGGCATTTCGTAATAGTCACATGGGAGAGCATGCACATCATCAAGGGAGGACGCATTGATGACATGCACGCTCTCCCATGTGACCATTAGCAAATGCTGATGTGGGGCTTCACTGGCAGAGTGGCAGCAGAGGAAAGTGCACCTCAGAGGAACTGCCTGAACCAGACGCCATAGAGTCGCTGGCGGTGTCTGAAGATGGAGTCTGCAACACGGAAGTGCTGGACAGCAATTCTTTACAGGTAAGAAAGTAAACTTTTTGGCCAAAATTTAAAAAAAAACGTATTTACTAAAAGTTAGTAATTAGCATAAATTAGAAATGTGTTGTTTTTTTCAGTTTTGGGTGGAGTGTTCTTCTAATTAGTTTTCTTGAGAGCTGACATTTTCCTCCTCCTCCTCTCCTTTCTGTTCTGCATGAGAAGAAAAAGTTGCTTGACTGCGATTGGTTAAGCAGTGTGTTGACCTTTTGGCCACATAAATTAAGTTGGAATGCAGGAGATTACAGAGGGAAAGCTAACTTGTGCACATGTGCTAAGTAGTAAGTAGGGTAAAAATGTCCGGGGGAGGGAACCTTTTCATGGAAAACTGGTCAGTACACGTCTCACACACACATTTCCTGGTGCAGGAGTTTATCGGTGCTGATTACTCAATCATTCTGCATCACATGAAACAACTACTGGGGAGAAATGCTTCTCACTAAGGTAGAGTACTGCATATGTAAAGATATAATCTGAATATAGTTCTCTTTTAAGGTCAGTTTTGTGCAGAATATAGAGTATTTTTGCTAGTATTCGTCACACACACACACATAGACAGACACAGATGAGGAAGGGAAATGCCCGAAACGCGTAGAGTTGGGGGAGGACGAGTAGGAATACTGTCT
>WMED01020115.1:0-12246 GCA_019650415.1 Pipa parva
ATGGTGTACCTAATAAAGTGGCCGGTGAGTGTATACTGTATATATATATATATATATGATATATAGCAATATAAAGTATAGCAGTATTAATTAATGCATTGATTTTTATCGATATTGATCTTTTTCCATACTGATAAATTTTATTCAGCACTACATAAATTGAGTTAAATCAAAAACATGACAAAAAAAAAAAACATCTATAACATATTGAAATGTGGCAAACTGGATTGAATTGTGGCAAATAGGTCAAAATGACCTTTATGCATTTCCCTTAAACGAGATCCCTGTTTTTTACTAGAACTACTTTTGAATAAACTAAAATAAAAACAACAAAATGTACATTTTAAGCATCATCTATTTAACATTGCCCCTAGATCAGATAGAGGCCCTAATTCACCATTGTGCGAAGTGAGCCGCGAAGCCTTCGGCTCACTTCGCACATGGTATTATACGCCCACTGATGTCCGCGTGCAGGACATCAGCGAGCGCAGATGAGTCAGTCCGAAGTGAGGCGAACACTCCGTACCTCATTTCGGACTATGCTGAATTACCCCCTGAGACTTTTTGATCGAGTTTTTCGATTACATTTTTTGTTGGAAAGGTAGCCATACTTTACATTAGCAGTATGGCTTCCTTTTTATCGAAAAATGGAGATTGAAAAACACAATTGAAAAGTTTCAGATATTTATGTCGAGAACCTTCCGAGATCTCGTGGGAATAAACTCAGAAAAGCGAAATCGGGCTTTTCCAAGTTTAATACATTTCACCCCTATTTCGGTAAGCAAAATGAAAACCAGAAATGGATAAGTGAAGTAAAAAATAGAGACCGAAAATATAATCAGTAGTAAACCATGTCAATAGCAGTAGTTGCTACATGGGTAAATGTACGAGTGAAATGGTACAGGAGTTGAGAAGATGCAATGGGAATACAGAAGGAGGCAGATACAAGTCAGCAACAAACCAGATAAATATGAAGAAGTAGACAACCAGTAATAAATTGCCAGTGCACTACCAAGAACTCACAACAAGAGACCTACAACTGAAAAAACACTAACTTTAGTGTTTTGGAGAAATCTCTAAATTAGGATCCACCAATGAACTTTGCATGTTTGCCTCTTTAATGATTTTGACAGATGCACCAACAAGGCCACCCATAGCGAAAGATGGATTCAGGCTATCTGGGCAGGGTATGAGGGACCCAAAGCAGCTGCAGATTAAGCTGACCCTGATCAGAGAATAATAAATAAACAAACTTCCTTCCTGTCTATGAACTCCTTCCTGCAGGTTTCTAGCAGTTATTCACTAACCATCGGCAATGATCAAAGAACAGGAAGTTGGCACATTACACATAACAGCTTTGCACTTCTAACTAACGAGAAGCAAATAAATAAGCAATGCTTCCATTTGATTATTGTTTCTATAAAAAAAAAAATTCATTAAAAGGTATAAAAATATCTTATATGGTAAAACAGCCATTAACATATAGCAGTAGAAGCCCCGCGGCCTGAGTTTTCTCATTCTAAATGTATAAATGTATTTAGCATATCTGGTTATAATTGTTAATGAGTCCACTGGAAAGGGTTCTCCAAGCTGTTGATTAATAAAGTAAAAAAGAAAATCGATGACATTTCTTGACAGCTCAGTTTTCTGTATAGTACAGACCTGTGCCAGAAGTTAGAAGTTCAAATGTTTGGGTGAAAACACTGGCAGGATTGTTTCTCTGCTTGTAGGAAATAACTTTGTATGAATCACAGTCATTTTTGTTCACCATGGATTTTCAATTGATTGAATGCCTGAATGTTCCTACCACTTTTAGATGTAAATGAGCCGTCTGTGCTGAATGTAATTGACATGGGTATGAGATCATCCCTGTCCAATCAGATCAAGCTGCCCCGATCCCAAGCTCTGAAAGAAAATTCTTAATGCTGTTAAAACCCATGCTTACTTGCTGCATAACTTGAAAAATCCATGGTTCCCACCTAACTGGCTGCTGGTACCAATTCACTTGTTTGGTCTTCATTTTTTTTTTTTTATGGATATTTTAAACTGGAGATGTAGACTGCAGAGGCTTTTTTTTTTTTTTCTGTTCATTTTGCTTTTCAGCACAGGATTATTTTATACTGGTAAACACTTTAATTATATACATTTGTAGTAATTTTATTAATGACACCCTACATCACCCAATCTCACTTTGAAAGGGGACGGTAAAATGTGCCTATATATATATTTTTATTATAAACATTAGGACGGGAAAACATAAAAATAATAGCATTGAAATGTATGGGATCGTCTAATTCCTGATTTGACAGTATTCTTTTCATAGAAATTCGAGCTTAAAAAGACTGGACTTTAGCCCTGTGAAATAGTGCATCTAAGTACCCCTGAAAGCCTTTAGAATTCAAATGAATCAGTAAATGGTATAATAAATTGTTGGTTTTAGCATTTAAACTTTAGTCGTGAACCAAAATAAATATCTGGCTGAAAATGATCAACCACAAGAGGAAAGTAGAGTCTATGTAGAATTAGGGGAATTATAGTTTTAAGCATAAAAATTAGTGAATGAATAAATGTGAATGTACAAGTGAATGAAGCGCTGTCTGAAGGCATAATATAATATAATAATGAGTGCTTCTATTAAATTTTGTTTGATATATATATGTGTGTGTGTGTGTGTGTGTGTGTGTGTGTGTGTGTGCGTTTAGAAATGATTTGAAAATATATCTTAAAATTTGTACCAGATGTTGTAGGAAACTACAAGGACACCAGTAGAGATTGGGAAGTTGAAGTGAGGCTCAAGATGTGGATGGAAGATGGAAGGCACTATGTAGTAGAAGGGAGTGAGAATTATGAGGGGGGGTAGGGAGTACATAGAGATGGGAATGTTTAATTACTCAACACCTTCTTTCACTTACAAAGGGGTCCATTAGTTTCCACTAGTATTTAAAGGAGCACTACTTCTCTCTCAGTTTATATTTTTAAAACACACCTTTACACTGAACTATCCATATTGGTAAATATGATTATTTCCATACACAGACTAGGGTCAGTTTAGTCAGGCTTCAAATAACCAATCGAATTGTTAGATTTGGAGAGGAAACCAGTATACCCCGAGGAAACCCAGGATATATGGGTGAAAATATTTACGGGGTTATTCACTAAAGTCCAAATTGTTGCGTATAGGTGCGAATTCGCCAGATAAAGACAGTCGCAATAGGCTGCTACTGTCGCAGTCGCGTCTTTATAGTGAGAATATTATCACAGTCGCGACTTTATTATGGGAAAATTGTCGCAATCTTAGCAATTAAAAAATTTACAATGGGGAAATTGTTGCGGATTTGCTATGGAAATTCGCTGTTTGCGAATCTGACAGTCGAATTCGCACCTTAATGAATAAACCCCTATTAAACTCCATGCAGTGATATCCACTGAGGTACCATACTGCCCTATGTTTATAAACTATATTGTAACTAAGAGCTTACAGATAGTGTGTTTCTCTATCAAGCATCACAGGTTTGCAGCACTTTGCAGCATTCTCACCCTTTAATTGGGCAGTCAGTTACCAGAAGGTGCATCAGATATCTGGGTGCAGTGGCCAGCACCAAAATTATAGGAAACATACAGAATCCACAGGACCACAATTTGGTTTAGTAGGAGAATCACTATTTATTTCAATCCTTATATGTAAAAAGTAGTCAATGAAGAAAGGTTTACCACTGAAATGTTGATGGTTTTTCCCATGTAGTGATTTAAATAAATGGAGTGAATCTCCTGCTAAAGTGTAGTGTGGTCTTGTTTCTATATTTGTTCCACTAACAAGTAGCACATTCAGAACTAGATAAGCCAGAGGTTTTATGCAGGGCTGGCCTTAGGGTCGGAGGTTCCATGTGCAATGTCCTCTTCCTCTTTCCCTGCAGCAGTGGAGCCGCGACCAGCAGAAGCTCCTTTAACTTGCAGCTTCTGTGCTGGGTGCTGCACAAAACGACGCACCCGTGACTGCGTCAGCATACTGTGACTGCAACGGAACGCCGCGATCACGAGGGTATGTCATATTCCTGACAGAGGGTAAACCAGTTACAGGACACATCATGCACTGATGTTCTTTTTAATAATAAGATATTTTCTTAAATGTTAATCTTATGGTAGAGGAAGATAAATTCCTAAACAGTTTTTCTTATTTCTGATTGGTGGCAAGGAATTTATCTTCCTCTACCATAAGATTAACATTTAAGAAAATATCTTATTATTAAAAAGAACATCAGTGCATCAGTGCATGGCAATCTTGCGTAGTCAGTCAAACTGTAGTAGGATGGGGATTTATGTGAATGTCACGAGCGGCGCTTACCTTGTTGCAGCGCTGCTCGTGAACTGCCGGCATTTGATTGCTGGCTAGCATTAGGGTAGCTATTATCCAGCACTTGCAGGTTGCTGGCCAATCTGGAGCCGTTGAAGTCATGCGTGACACCAGCGGTGCCAAATTCAAAAGGGGCTGAGCACTGTTACACAGTTCTCTAGTGTTATGTCTCCCTATGTGTTTGATCTGCAGTTTATGCTGCTGTTTGAATACTAATTGCTTGTGCCTTCTTAGAAGCTCCAGTCTCAGCTCTTCTGCCTAGCCTGCTGGGACATCTTCAAGTCAGCTGTGTACCGTCTTTCCTGACAGCACCAGTGTTTGGTCTCGCTGCTTTGCTCTTAAAGGTATGCTACACTCCACAAGATCTAGTGAGTGGGTAGCAGTTTCTGTATCCACCTGTTTCTGTGTTTCAGCCAGCTGCCACCAGTGGGGGGGGGGTTAACCCAAGGGCCGTGACCTGGGGGGTGCCAGCTGCAAAGCCCAGTACCTCCTTGTGGGGGTTGAAAGGTGAAGACCTGGCCCCACTTAGACTCCGCGCCTCGGTGTTATCCCGTGCCAACCCCACTGTGGTAAGAAGAATCCGCTACAGTTCCGTTTTGCACTTTTCCTGCGCTTGTTCCAGCTGTTCCTGTACCAGTACTCCTCAGTCCTCTAGAGGTTACTTCACAGAGGCACTATGGGAACCAGAGGTTCACTGTAGGAGTCTCAGCAGCGGTGGCCAAATCCCTTGAGCATCACAACTGTCGCGACCCCTGTAGGTACACCACTGAATCAAACTATTTAGCAGCAAATTCAGCCCCATAGCAATAGCTCATTTTCCAGAAATAATAATTGCACTTTAGGAATCTGTACAGGAAGGGTCACATGTGCTTTGTAAAGTCTTGCAGATGATACTGGACTAATTGCAGAGGAGATCTCTCAGACTTTTATACTGCATGTTGTTATCTGCTCAGTCTTTCACCAATCAAATGGGAATGAGAGTAGCCAGAATCGAATGACCAATGGACTATTTGATGTTTGTGCTGGTAAATGCTTGTTAGTGTGGAATCTGTTGTTTTTTTTTTTTTGTTATGTTGTACTTTGTAGTTTTTTAATACACAGTACTGCAGAAGCTATTTATTATTATAAATGTAAAATAAAAAATGTTACAGGAATTTAGACAATTGGGACGTATTAAAAAGATAGCATCAAAAACTAAAAAAAAAAAGAGAACCGTGACCGTCAGCAGTGAAACGGTAACTTAGATCTTGGCAGAGCAGTGGTTTCATAGAGTGACCAAGTCCCTAGGGGCACATAGAGAGCCATATAACCTGCCTACATTCATTTGCAGCATGCTGGACTACACATTGGAGGAAGGGAGGATCAAAGGCAGACAACATGAGCCTGACCAGGGTCAGAGGAACAGATGAAAGAACTGGTACATTCAAATTTAATTTTTATTTTAATTATTTTTGCTTGATTCTGATTACTTAGGGGTGGGGTCTATGCCCCCCCAAGACAAATTAGATTGTGGGGGGCCCTTAGATACATAGATGGGACCAGCATTTTCATTTTATTCTAGGTACCCCCACCACCTCACTCTAATGTAGATTAGGGGATAAGGGGAACCCCTCCAGGGTACTGCCCCTATTCCTGTGACTAGGGGATGAGGTGCAGTTATTAAACCCCCTTAGCCGAGGAAATTCCCCCCACCCTACTGTAAAATAGGGTATGGGAAAGGGGAGGGAACCCCCTCTTTTATATGCCCCCTACACTTTTTTTTAGTTGTAACCCTTTTCGTTGCTTGTTATTTAGCTTTTTCAATTGCTATACATACTGATTTTGGCCGTTTGGATAATTTGTTGCTGCTTTGGCCTTTTAACGCATTTCTTTGTGTTTCTGAGGTAAGCAATGTGAAAGAATGTTTATAGTTCCCTTTCATATGGTAATTCATGCCTATTGTCAATATGTTGGTATTAATGCAGAAAAAGTTAGCTATGGCAGAATTCAAACATATCAATGTGAAGATGGCATCACTTAGCTACAATATGCAAATCTATGACAAAGTCACTACAACCTTCTACCACTACTACTGACTACATTCAGCAAACACTATGTGACAATTTGTGACAATTCATTCAACTGAAGCAAGAATATGCTAAATTGCAAATATGCACAATTAACTTTGCTCCACTACAGATAAAATTGACACGAATTGTCGCAAATTAATTTTGCCATGCAAAAAATCACTTTGATCAACGTGAATGTCAATATACAGTTTAAATCTTAAAATAGAAGATAACTGTCTCTTGCTACATAGATAGATAGCATTTTCACTACAAAACAAAGGTATAACCCAGGGGTGGGCAGATGTTTCAGCCGCATGAATGGCCTGATAGCTTCATTATGTTGCATTGTGTTGCATACACCAATTTTACTTCACCAGATTAAAGTGGCGAATTATGGAGCTGATGGCTGACTAACCGCTCACTAAGCAAGAGACAGAGGGGGTTATTCACTAAGGTGCGAATTCGACTGTCGAATTCGCAAGCAGTGTATTCCCATAGTAAATCCGCTACAATTTCCCCATTGTAAAGTCGCGACAATTTTTTAATGTTAAGATTGTGACAATTTAACCATAATAAAGTCGCGACTGCTACAATATTCTCATTATAAAGACGCGACTGTGACAGTAGCAGTCTTTATCTGGCGAATTCGCACCAATACGCACCAATTCGGACTTTAGTGAATAACCCCCTCACTGTTCATGCCTCTAGTTACCCCTTGTCTCTACAGTTATGAGGTCTGACTAGTACTGAGGATTTTTTTTTTTAATTATGTTTATAATTTCGTATTGTCAGACTGAAAATGTTTATACAGTGTTATTTTACTCCATATACCGTATATCCGAGAACAGTAGTTGAGTAGTGATTCATCACACATGCACATTTATAAATATCAGACCTTTCACTTTTGTATTGAAACATTAGCCATCAAACTATGACCTTTAATAAAAGATAAGCTAAATCATTCTATCAATACAAATGCTCAAAAGAGAATATGCCATTGCCCTGTAACAAGTGCACAACGGAAAAAAAACAAAAAAATATATTACTTGCCCAAAAATATTTTAAAAATCTGTTTCATAATTGGACAACATTTTTCAACATGGTTATTTAAACCTTATAAATAATTCAAAAGCAACTCAGAATTCTTACTCCAACCCAGGCTCTAAGATTGATAAGAAATTCCCATACTCATTAGATGTTTTAAGAAAAACTTCACAAAACACATTTTTTTCTTATTAACACATATTTGGCCTCACTCTGAGAACTGCAACTAGTAGTAGTAGTAGTAGTAGTAGTAGTAGTAGTAGTAGTAGTAGTGCGGAATGTGGTGTGAAAAACACTTGTATTTTCACCTTTGATACAGTCATTCTTTAAAATTCCATGGAAACAAATTAGCACCACATGCTCTACTTTTGGCTGAGTACTTCCTTGTTCAATGGGATCACTGTTCAGCTGGGTAGAACAATGGTGTTTTTGTCATTATACAGACACTACAATTTAACAGAATATTTCCATAGCAACACTCATGTCTGTGATTCCAAATTCCTGGTGATAATCTTGAACATTTTCAGAAAGTGTACATATGTTCTAAAATATAAATTGCTGTAAATAATTGCCCATATTGCAGTCGATGCAATATAGTATGTTTGCCTACTGCCCTTACTTTGCAAGTGCATAGCTATTTTTATGAAGAATTTAAGCATGTTTCCCAGCTGACCAGAATGTTATCCATTGTTCCTACTTTTAAGTGAAGTTAATATGCTGACAACCAGTAAACATATTTTGTTGACTGTAGTTTAGGTTTCTTCATAGGGCAAGAAGCAATTAAAATATTAACATTTAACTTATCAGTTTAAAACTCTAAAAAAACTAAATTGTTACTGTAATCCGGCAAACTGAACTGTCAAATAAGTAGCTGGTTCTCAGCCACATTTAGTTTTTCAGCTATACAACAGTCCCCATTATTATTAGTAATTGGGAGGAGGAAATTCGGATGAGCATGCTCACAAATGAGCAGTGCCCAGAGCAAAACTAGGAACAAGGAAATACAATATCAAAACTAATTTTATGCACTGTGCTCTCTGTCTAACATGTAAACACAGATATGTGGAGCTAGGTATATTAAATACTAGTTGGGTCTGAGTTGTTAGTCTTTTATAAGTTAGGCTAACCTATAGAGAATCATTATTTCTCAGTTTTTAGTGGCTATATTTTTAACCATGTATTTGGAGCAAAGTTAAACCAACTACTATTGTTAGGATTACATAAATTGTAGCAGCTTGAGGACCCTCTGAGAGGTTCTAAAAGGGTAGATTGATAAGGAGAACCTCACCTCGCTCAGGGCTGCATATAGCTAGTGTAGGACATCCTGAAGGATATCCTGTTAGGAGAAGTACTCACTAGCTCCTTCATGCCTATATGACTATACTACGTGAAAAGCTGATCCAGCACTGTAATGTGCTGTGAAACACATGAAAATGACAAACATTGTGTTCTGTATAATTCTAACGGAAGTGTGACTGATCTCCCCAAATATTGTGGAAATAAACAAAAAAAGGATGGTAAGAGGAAATGAGCCAAAGAAAAAAGCCATCAAGTAGAGGAGTTGTCAGCTTTAGAATCCAGTGGTTAGCACTGCTGCCTTGCAGCGCTGGGTCCTGGGTTTGATTCCATCCTGGAGTTCATCTTCATGGAGTTTGTATGTTCCTCCCACAATCAAAAAACATACATCTGTGTGTGTGTGTGTGTGACTGAATAGGGAAACTAGATTGTAAGCTCCATGGGGCAGGGACTGAATTGAACGAGGAATATGTGTAATAGTGCTATATAAAAATAAATACAATACAAAATATACAGTGTGGCATTGATTGGACTTTTATTATCATAAACATCTAACTAAAACTCGTATGTTTAAAATGCAAGTGCATGCACAGAATATAAATATTTAGTACAGGGACCCAGGGAGTGTGCACTGATACATACTGAAACATACAAGCCCTGATGCCAACTGTATTTGTCCATATACAACAATGCTTATATACAGCTTCTGGCATTCACATGTAAATCTGAAAAAATAACTGCATAGCGATTAAATCATATCATGCGCTCAGGCTTAGGTGCTGCACCTAATATATCCATTTTCACTTGTTCCTTACAGTTGCAGGCTTTTCACACACTACAGTGTTTTGTGCAAGACGGTAAGGCTTACTCAGTCGTGCCAACTGCTCAATTGCATTACATGACATTGTTTAACTTCATTTCACACACGCATTCACGTTATGTGATTTGCAATGTGCTGTCTAAACAAATCTGTAGCATGATACAAATTTAGTGTGCATTAACTAGTTGGTCGTGCACTCACAACCCCGTTCATCCAGAAGGAGCCACAAAGGAATTCACGATAATCTGATTTATTTGGATTTGGTCAAATGTGATTTGGCGTCATTTCCCTGTAAAATTGCAGTAAAATACCAGCAGCTGCATGATGCGATTTCATGCTTTTAATGGTATGTGACTGTCTCTTGCATTTGGAGTGGGACAAACATAACTACATAAGCAGCCTACACAGTAATGTACAAAAGGCCTGATAATAGAAAATAAATCAAAATTCTCATTTGGATTGGCATAGCAGTGATTCATATACAGCATTTGTAAATCTGTTATAAATTAGTTAAATTCATGAATTCTATTGCTTCCGGACTGTTGTTATATATTTACTGATAGCAGCCATGTTAATAAACAGACCTCACCCAGTTCCATTGTTTTATACAGTGTTTCGCATAAATCAAATACAGGAAATGTACTCTATACAAAATTTAGAATAAATGAAAGCACCGATTCCAGTACCATGTCCCAAAAATAAGACATCCCCCGAAAATAAACCATAGTGCGTCTTAAGAGCAGAAATTAATATAAGACCCTGTGTTATTTTCGGGGAAACACGGCAGTAATAAACTTGTGGAGTTCTGAAAATACAATGTCATTTCTCAGGAACAAAACAGAAAGAGTTTTTCTTGTTTCCAAAAATCCGCACCTTCCCATCAGAAGCCTGAATACTATTGTGCAGGACACAGCAGGCAGAAAGGAAATTGCTTCACCCAGAAACTGAAAAACACGTTATATATTGAGTCTTTGATTCTGTCACATTATATGCATCTTTATAGTGCTTTACCGTTTTACACTGGTTCCAGGGTTGTGACCTGGCACTGCAAACAATAGACACGTTTTGACCTGTGTAGTGTGTACTGTCCTTCCCATTGTATAAACACTCCCTTTTATTTTTAAACTAACCATTAACACTTTAAAGCAAAGACACAAACAACCAAAGATGGATCATATTAATCATATTTCTAACAAAACATTAGTAAATCTCATCGTGTAACATACAATGCCAGCTCATACTTCATGACAGACTAAGGGCCTAATTCACGATCCTCCGATGTGAGGTGCGGAGTGTTCGCCTCATTTTGGAATGACTGATATGCGCTCGCTGATGTCCCGCGTGCAGGACATCAGCAAGCGCATAACAGTCATTCCAAAGTGAGGCGAACAGTTGAACGAACTCTGTCACCACTGAACTGGTTCACCCAAATTCATATGCCATCACCATCTTTTCTTTGTATGGCCTGTCCTGACTTACATAGGAGGGTGAGTTGCTGCTCCTTACCTACTAACTCTGCCCCCTTTACTTCCTTATTATCAGTTCCTCAGTACACCCCCCCACACACACACACACACACACACACGCACACACACACGTCAACCACCCCTTCTGTTTATTTTGTTTTAATATTTAAACTACAGGGGGTATCTTTTCTCCAGGCCTCATGGGACTTTATTTACTGAATGCATTTTATTAATGTAAAACAGCGGTTCTCAACCTAGTTGAGACCGTGACCCCCCCCTGTGCTGATGTCACGTGATGACATTCGGACCCAACGTCACCAAGCAGGAGCCCTTGTATAAAGAGACCTGCGCTCACTACCGGCTTCACAGCATGTTCTCAACCTCTGTAAGTGCGTCATTTGACCCCCAAAGGGGTCGCGACCCACAGGTTGAGAACTACTAATGTAAAACAATTTCTGAATTTGAGTTTGACTTTATTGCTGCAGTTTAACAGTTTAGCTTATCCTAATTGAACTGGCCAGTATTTAAATAAATGACTGTGTTACAAAAAATGTTACTAATATTATACAATTTTTATGTATGTGCACTATTGTTTATTTCTTCTGTCATAACCTGAGGTATACTTATCTAAGGCTGAAGGACCATTAAACAGTGCAGAGACACCCTATAAATACTCCCTAGTATCTTCCTAGACAGGCCTAGCTTGCAGAGGGCCCCTGCCAGAACCTGCAAAACATATGGGGGTTATTCACTAAGATGCGAATTCCTCTGTTGAATTCGCAAACAGCAGATTCCCATAGCAAATCCGTTACAATTTCCCCATTGTAAAGTCGCGACAATTTTCCCATAATAAAGTCCGACTGCAACAATATTCTTATTATAAAGACATGACAGTAGCAGCCTATTACGACTGTCTTTATTTCGCACCTATACGCAACAATTTAGTGAATAACCCCCATAAAGGTCACATTTACAAAGGAGTGAAATGCCTCATTGTCAAAAGTCTAAATAGTCGTGTAGAACACTGAATTCACATCTATTTGCCACTTCCCAATGTTCACTTATTGAACAAATACTGTGAATTGGTAAATATGCAGCCAATTCCGGCATCTATGATAGCCACATACCTACGGAGCACTTTGCATCTCTTTGTGTGCACCTGATACTTCTACTACTGACTAAGCTGTGGAATGTGTCGAGGTACAACTGTGACAAGGTGTA
>WMED01020116.1:0-12246 GCA_019650415.1 Pipa parva
GCATGGTGTACCTAATAAAGTGGCCGGTGAGTGTATGTGTGCAGTTATATCAGCACTATAATACCCCTTTAAATGAACAGTCCAGCTGAAATTTTAAAAAAATATATTTGATTATTTATGCTAATTAACACCTTTTAGTAAATGTGATTTATTATCAATTTTTTTAAAAAAGTTGAAATTCTTACCTGTAAAACACTTCCAAGTTGCATACCCCAGCCT
Organism: Pipa parva; assembly: GCA_019650415.1. Taxonomy (NCBI): domain Eukaryota; kingdom Metazoa; phylum Chordata; class Amphibia; order Anura; family Pipidae; genus Pipa; species Pipa parva. The sequence continues at coordinate 220 of WMED01020116.1, forward strand.
CCGACACCGCTGGCGACTCTACGGCTTCCTAATCAGGAAATCCCTATAAGGAGCACATTCCTCACTGGCTGTGCTCCTACTGAAGCCCCGCATCGGCATTTCCTAGAAGTCACATGGAGAGCATGCACATCATCCAGGGAGTACACATTGATGACGTGCACACTCTCCATTTGACTTCTAGGAAGTACCATTGCAGGGCTTCAGTAGGAGCGCAGCTAGCGAGCAATGCACTCCTGATAGGGACCTCCTGATTAGGATGCCGTAGAGTCGCCGACGGTGTCGAAGACTGGGGTATGGAACACGGAAGTGCTGTATAGCGCTTCTTTACAGGTAAGAATTTTAACTTCTTTTTTTTTTTTAAATTGATAATAAATCGTATTTACTATAAGGTGTTAATTAGCATAAATAATCAAATGTATTTTTTTTTTATTTCAGCTGGACTGTTCCTTTAAAGATTATCAGAAGGCTGTAGTTTAGTAAATCTAGATAAAATTCCATTTTTATAAAGGTTTCCCATGTTTAATGCCATATCCAGGCCGAATCATTGGGTCTGGGATAGGACAGAAAGTTTTGGTATTAAAACTAGAGACGAGTATGTTTGGAAAAGTGAGGATGTGGTCTTGGATATAATTTAAGGCACACCTTTCAAGTGGATTTCGTAGTTCTTATTACTTGGGTTGCTGGGTACAGGATTGAAGTTGAGTCATTTATCACAATAGGGGGATACCCGCCAGGCTCATGAGCTGTAATTCAATACAGAAAGAGATTGGGGGTCTTATGATCCACCCATCTGCAGGAAGCTGTAAGGTCTGCAAACTAATTCATGGTTGGTTATACAACACAAAAATTAGTTCAAAGGCCCATGGAAAACTTAGGTGATTTGCTTGTACCTTAAAAAATACTGTGTAAATTCTGATAATTCAATCTATCAAAAAGCAAAAAAGAAGGATACGAGATCAGCTGCATTCCCTTTTATCGGGATATATACACAAGTACACTGAGTGGTTGGTTGTTATTTTAACATAGTTGTGGTGTAAGATGCTGTATTTGGAGAAAAGAACACCTTAAGAATCATCACTGGGATTACCGTATTTTCCGGACTATAAGGTGCACTTAAAATGCTGAGATTTTCTCAGCAATACTAAGTGCGCCTAATATATGGCTTACGTCTGGGCATCGGGCAGGCATCAGCAGGCATGGCAGGCATCGGGCAGGCATGGCAGGCATCGGGCAGGCATGTGCAGGCATCGGGCAGACATGGCAGACTTCGGGCAACACGCGGCAGTTAATGAGTGCAGTGAATATTCATGAGCCGGATATCGTCATCGCGCTGTGCCTTATAACCCGGTGCGCCTTATGTGTGGACGAAGACCTGATGGAAGCCGCTGAAGTGCGGCTTATATTCCGGTGTGCCTTATAGGCCGGAAAATATGGTATATATATATATTATATATGCAAATATATATATGGAACAAACTCTATGTAAGGCGCTGGTCACAGGCCTTGAACCCGGGAACCTTACAGGGTTTGCCACTAGAGGTATTCTATTCTTGTCTGTACTAGGCTCCACTATGTACATGCCTTTTGCCAATTTGGGATTGAATTCAGCCAATCAGTTTCTGTAGTCCGGCTTGTGGCTTTGAGCAGTATTCACTTGCAAAGAGTTATCTTCTTGTGCTTTTGGAGTTCCTGTTGCAGTACTGCAGTGTTCCGTGGTTTCCAGTTCCTTACTGTGTTCTGTTCCCAGTGCTGTTGTTTCCGTGGATCCAGATTCCAGAGTTACCTGTCTTGGATACAGTTCAGCAGTTGCAGTGTTCCAGTGAATCCTGTTTTCAGTTCAGTTCTGTTGACCCTGTGTTATAATGAGCCCCCAGTTTCCTGTCTGTTCCTGTCCCCCTGTGTTTGCTGGGAATCCTATAATCTGTACCTGAAGCTGCCATACGGACAGACTTCCCTGGGGGCCGCAACCTGTGAGAATCCTGCTACAAAATCCACTGCTGGTGATAGACTCTGATCCCACGTTTATATGTATGTATAATACAAAATCACTAAGATATGCTACTGCTCAGAATTTGTGACAACTCACAGCAGCAACATGCTGTTTAGTGTATACAGTATGCACAATAGACTTCATTACAGCACGGGCCAATGTTTGTTTAGTGTGGCAAATTCATTTTGTTAAGCAAATACAATCTTTGATAAATATGCCCTGTGTGTGTATTAAAATATTCGTGAGACAAAAGAATAAATATGAACCAAGTAAATATTGGTTTTTAGATTAAATACCTTTTGACGTCTACTTTTACCTTTAAAGAAAGAGTTCCATCTCCTTGCACCTTATGTTCCACTGCAGTAGACTCAGTGAAAACTCTGCGCTCTCTGCCAACTCTGTCCTGAGCTGGGACACTTTGGGTGCGGGTCACATGACGCCTAATCTTTTTCTCTCGCTCTTCTCTCCTCATGGGTGGAGCTAGACGTTCCCTTTGAAGACTACTCATTGACTGACTCTTATTTATCAATGGACGAAGCTTACATAGGTCTTTTGGCATTACAATCACTTGATCATCATTTTCATTCTGTCTGTGGAACACATTGAATGTTCTATTAAAAGGCATTATACCTTACACATAATTAGTATCTCCAGCTATAATAATAGCAAACTTCAATTTTTTGGGCCAAATTTCTGAGTGGGGTGTCTTAGTATGGACAATTAAGCTGTTTTTGCATTTGTGCTCATGGTGTAAAGATAGTAATGATACCTCAGTATTTTAGTTTGTAGGCAGGACCTAGGGTGCCATTGCTATTGCTAGGAATTTTACATTTTTTTAAATTTTAGAATAAACCTTACTAAGAGGATAAGCTCTATATAACTTTAGTATACCTAAAATTATTACTGTAATTTTAATGATAAATGGTTCAATTTAAATTTAACCTAATTAACCCACATTTCTGTATATAACTCCCAGGAACCAATTAAAACCTGCCATTCCTCTCAGTGCAGTACATTACTGTATATTTTTACCTCATGCCATCATCGAACTCTTCTGTAATGCAAGCTGGCACAGGCTGGCCCTCAGCAAGAGCCTTGAGGATTGTGGGTAATGGTTCAAGCTGATCTTTAGTTTGCTAGGAGATAAATTAATAGAGATGGATAAAGCTGGACTAATACAAAATTGCATGAAAAATGAAACTATATTGTTCCTAAATGTCAGGTTCAACATTTAAATAATAAAAATACTTTTTAGTAGGCTTACTGATTTTGCATAATAATCATAGTAATAGAAGAAAAAAACAAGCATTTGAAATAGAAATTGTCAGTGAATCCTAGCCCTTCCTCCTGTTACCTCTGTGCAGTCTGTTACCTGTGAGCAGGACTTAAATTACTAAGCAGTGAATTTGACTCTGACCGGTTTTAGGCTGTTTTTCTCCAGTCTTTCAGTCTCTCAGAGCTGTCTTGCACTAATATTTCTGAAGAAATTGAAAGTATATTTGGAATTAGCTTCAGGAGGGGGGAGCATGCTCAGTTATTGATCATAGCCCTTGACTTAGAAAGAAGGGGCTAGTATTAGCTGAAAGCCTCTTCTTCAAGTGCGTGTTTTTTCTTCAATTGCTATGACTATCCTGCAAAAACGTTAGTTCTAAACCTGTCATGTTAACACTTGTAATTAATACTAGGTGGCCAATGAACAGAATGCTCCTTTTTAACAGGCCTTAGTGTCCCATTAAAGTTTGGCAACTCTACACTTTAAGTTTTAGAAAATTCACATGCTCTTGCAGGCTGTGAAAAGATTTAGTTGGATTTTAATTTTACTCCAGACAAACACCGAAAAATGAAAATAAAATTCTTTATACAAATCTGAGGTTGTAGAAAAAGTTTATTAGAGTGAGGCAATGTACTAAAGTTTATCAGGTACCTGATGGAGGCCAGAGAAAATTCCACTCAGCATGGCATGAAGCGCAGCAAGCTCATAAGCCAGATCCACACTGCTCTCATATCTTGTTGGGGAGACTTCAGTTTCTGGGTCGGCAACCGCTTGCAGAAATACTGACATATCATCCCAGTACTGCTCCAGAAATCCATTCATAAAACCCATGTATTCTTCCTTCTCTCCAAACCTGCATGGTACAGTTAATATAGACCATTAGACTGGGAAATTTTCATCTGTGCCTAAGAAAATTAGTGAAAAAGTTAAACAATAATATTTCTAACAAAGAGAGGTGAACATCTCATAAAGGCAAGGGAGCCAAATGCTACATTAATATGGAATGCCCAGTGTCAGCCCCAAATACTCGAAACAGGTAATTTCCTTCAAAATTACAGTGACGGTGGGACACAGATGTTGCACTGGGTCCCATACTGATGTATGTTTGGCAGTGAAACAAAGATCTGTTTCTTGACTGCAAAAGAAGACAAAACTCATGGCCTCAAATCTGCAAGTTAATAGTAAGTTAGCGGTTCTCAACCTTTTTTCAACACGACCCTTTATCCGTGACCACGACAATAATTCCATAGCAAAGTCGTGACCGCGACAACATTCACGTAATCATTTGGGAACAGGGTTGCAACTTTACTATAGAAATATTGTTGCAACTTTACAATACAAGTATTGTCACGATTTTACGACAGATGTATTGTCGCGGTCGCGGATTTACAATTTCTGCTGCCGCAGATAAAGAGTACGAAAAATCCGTGACAATCCTGAGGGGTGTTAGACGACCCCTGGCAAAATGTCATTCGACCCCAAAAGGGGTCGCGACCACCAGGTTGAGAACCACTGCAGTAAGTATTAAATGTGACAGACTTGTATTCTAAATCCAATTGCTCTTATCTATACTGGGCATATATGCTGTCCGTAGGTGGTGTGTGTTCATAAAGTTTGTATCATTAAAAAATAAGGTTCCTGCTTGCCTCTTTCTTCTGTAAAAAAGATTCAATGAAACAAGTGGGCCTTAAGCTAAAGTTGAGACTGAACCTCCTTGCCTTCCTTCCGAAACACTCATTATCACAATTATCTTAATCTGACATTCTCTATTTGGTGATATCCTTCAGTCCGTGTATGTGGAATTATTTGACGGCTATACAATAGTGCACTTTTTTTTTATTGCTCTACATTGTAAGATACAATTGTTTGCATCCATCAGAGACCCCATTATTGGTGGTTTCCATTTTAAAAAGTTGTATGATATTTTTATAAAAAGTTATTGATCGATACTGTTGATAATAGCAAGGGGTTTGTTTCATTCAAAAATTATTTCTATTCAAACACAAGTGATTTGTCTGCTGCATCTCTACATTACTGGAGCCATTTTTGTATACTGCTGTGTATTTGGAAGTTAGTCATGGCAAGTGGCAATTTTGTATTGGGCCCTTACTGGTTGTGGATCCAGACTTGACCTGCTCCCAGTACTGGGATGTCAGTTATTGCTTTTCTATTGCTCATGTGGAATATCACAATACATTCCTTAGTGGATGATCAAAGTGTGTAATATATAAACAAAGTGGGCCATGAAAGGAATTATAAAAATAGATAGTAAAAATGGCAATAATTGTATCCTACCATTACTGCCACTTGATAAATATACTGAGACATCAGGAGCGAATTGCCTACCAGAAAGATATGATTAAGGGACAAACCTGAGCTCTGGAGATGTAACAAAAGACAAAAAGACCCTACTGCCTGGCATCCTGCATGCATTATGCAGTGTATTTTTATTTTATGTATATTTTTTCAGACAACTTCCCCTTTTATACTATTCCAATGTTAAAAAGGGCTTTATTTCCTCTAAAACAAACTGAAAAATTTCAACTCTTTCACAGTATAAAAAAACTGCCAAAAAATGAACTTCTGAAGAGTTAATGTATGTTGGTACAACCTGGTAAAGTTGGCGAGGTTCTGTAAGACTTTAGCGACAAGGGTAAAGGCACGGGCTGCAAGTGGTTGAGGATGCTCATGGGAGAGGCTGAATAATCCAGGGGATAGAATAGCTGGACACAGAAATCGCAAGAAGAGGGAGGCGCTGACAAGCCGGGAACCTAGAGCTGGTCTTCCCCGTAGGGCGACTTCCTCCTGCCAGGATGAAAAAACTGCTAAGAGCTCAGGGGGGAAGGACCTGGAAGAAGAAAAATGATGTTATTGAAAGGTAGAACTTGGCAGGTATGCAGGTATAAAGATAGAAATAAATAGTCAACGGTAGAAAAGAATAAACAGGAAAGAGAGAATAAAAAAAGAAAAGCAGAGAACATAAGCCTAGAAAAGAAGATATTACCCCTACATGGGACTACAGAGGAAGTGACAAGAAGGCATTTTCCACCCTTCTATTCATTCTACATGACTTTCTCTTTAGATACTTCTTCTTTTGTAAATTCATATTTCTCGACAAATTAAAATTATTATTCCTCAAAAGGAAAAGCCTTTGAGGAATATTGTGTAAAGTTGTATAGTGATGAACAGAGCAAGGGAAACCTCTAAACCTTTAATATATATAATTGTTATAAATTGTGCTTTATGACGCAAAATAGCAGCTGCAATTTAAACCTGTGTGTAAAATGAATTGATAGGATAAAACAATGTTAAGAATTGATTAAAACAAAGTTATGAATTATGATAAAACAATGATGTGATGCTAGTATCTCTCTAGTTTGTGTTAGCTTACTCCTGTGACTGTAGGATGTTCTGTACTGCCTCTTCACAACTCCTCCACAAACGCTCTCTGTTATCAGTCAGGTGTTCTGGGGAACAACGCAAGGGATCAACTTCATGGCTCTCTTCAGAAACATATATATGGTTGATAAATGGACCTAAAGAAGAGACAGTTGGTTGTCAACTACATTTGATGATGTCATGATGACTGACAGTTTTTTACTGGAACACATTTTTTCTCCGTAAGGCAGAGATGTTTAACTTTGGCTATCTGCTGTCAGTTGGGGACTGGGAGATGCAGATATACAATAGCTTGATGGCCTAGGTTAGGCATTCCTGTTCTGAATCTATTGTGTAGTACTAGATACTTTATTAGTGAAATTTGTGTCCCTGAATTTTTATGAACAAGCTAAAATGAGGGAATTAAAAGCCCTCATTCCCTTACAGTATTGTTAACTACAGTAGTTTTCTCATAACGCACCAAGTGTTTCTTGCAGGTATGTCTGTCCCACCATCTTCATGTACTCTTCAATTGCCTTGGTAACAATAGTGTTTTCTCTGAATATTAATGATTCTTGGACATCAAATCGAGATATCTCAGCTACTCCAAGGTCCACTAGGAACTCCTACAGATGTGAAGGGTAAATAAGCACAATATGGAGTCAAAAATGCTACCAAAACCATTTAAATGGAAAATTATTTAAAATATATATCTTAATGTGACATGCAGAATAGTGTGTTAGTAAGCCTTAATTTTTGCATTTTGCAAAATTTAATTAATTAAAATTAACTGTTATTTGTTCACTGTATGGTACAAATTCAATGTTTAATATTAGCTCTTTGTCTTAATTATTGCCTTCTGGCAGGAATGATGTAAACTAATACACAAAAAGGTATCTGTTTATAAACATGTCATCAAATTGATTTAGCACATTGTTACAGCTTTGAGTGTATGCACCTCTGCACCTCAGGGGCAATATTTCCAGAGGTTTAGTAACCCATAGCAACCAATCAGACATTAGCATTCACTGATATAGATGCGCTAAAATAATGAAAGACAAATTCTGATTGGTTGCTATGGGTTACTATATCTTTCTAAATAATTGCCCCCTGTTGATGAATTCACCCATTTAGACTCAAACAACGAAAACTATAATGCTGGGAAAAAAGTGTAGTTTTGAGTGTAATGTCGCTCCATCCAGTCCCAGCCAAGCTAAAAAGGCAATTCCTTTGGAAATATAAAGTGCACTAATATATTATTTTGAGTGTAATAATAAACAAAAATAATAATAGCATTACAAAAAATAAGGGCTGGTGTATTTTGTATTGCTACAACTCACCTTAGCCTTTCCAGTGCTCTGCAGGACAAAAACTAATGACCTCCCCAGCTCCTCTTTTTCTCGAGCACTCAGAATTGGTTCCATTGCCCTGCTCAACTCAAGATACCTCCAGGTGAGAAATTCTGCAAACTCCTTGTATTGCACCAGGGGAAGAACAAAAAGCCTCCTGTATCGGCCTCGCACTCTCAATGCCATATCTCCTCCTAATGGTACCCACCTCTCTGGCCCATCCTTCATCCCTTCCAAAGCTAATGTAACTGTCCCTACACCAGTGGGTTCTTTACTCTCCTGGAGCAGGTGTAGTGCCACATGTGCTTGGGAAGAGGGCAAATCTTGGAAATGGAAGCTTTCTCCCCAGAAGACCACTCCATCCTCTGGTGTTTTGCTTGACGTCCGCCCATATAAAGCACCATCCAAATGGACCTCACAGAAATAGCAAGCGCGGGACCCAGTACCTGACGTTGGGAGTCCTTTGGCTTCATGGATCCACAGGCTGAGGGAAGACTCCTCATGTTCATTGTTATCCTGAGTGAAGCAAACGATTTAAAGGTCAGGACACTGTTTGAAATAGGGTTATGCAAATACTGGTGCCTGAATGTTATCACAGAAATGAATACTTATGTTCTGTAAAATGTCAGTGAAGGATGCCTAGAGCCAGTGATGCAGATAATTGCACCTAATGAACTAATGTTATTTTATAAAGTACCCGATAGAGATTTGTTAGATTTATTTTGATTTTGTTATGGATGCACCTTGTCTGGCTGTACAATTCTGCGGATATTTTCAATCCATCTATCTCTTTCTTGAAGTGAGGAGCATCCAAAGCAACGGTTACTATCTTCAGTGATTATCTGCAGGATGAAATAGTAAAATTAATGCAATTATGAATGTAGTAATGCTTAACATTACTGTAAGTGTTTTGTCAAAAAAAAAACCAATGTATTCACATCTTAAGATACAAATGTTTCTCAGGTGTGCAAGTAGAGAGAATTTACAGATCATGGCATAGTTGCTAATTTGCTTGTACACAAGACTATTGTAGATATTCATAGCTGTTTAACAATGGTTTATAAAAAGTCTGCATGAGTTAGTATCAATGAAACAAATACAAAGTAAATGTGGAATGCATTAAATAGAGCTTTTCCTGGGAACCAGAATGGATTACTGGGATCCTGTTGAAAGAATGTCTTTGGGGACTGATGAATGTACCTTCAGCCACAGAGTTCCCTTGATATGGGCTATAAATACATAAGAATTGTAACACCTACAACAATTTGCACTTCTGTCTTATTTTGTAAGTCCATCTGTATAAAGCAAATTCTTTATTATTTCTTTATTTCTCTGTTATTGTGTTGTTCATTCCTCATGACCACATGCCTAGAGGTTTAATCAGGGCCACTCTTGGAAATCAAGAGCCCTCACAACCTTATACTTGGGAACCCTCATTATGGCATTTATTATGTGCATTTTGTACAAACACCCTAGGCACACTGCAACTGCCCGTTTATATTAGTCTGTGCAGAGTAGCCAGTCAGTTACATTGGTTAGTACGCAGGAGCTACATGTGACCTGCTAACTGGGCACCCATGATTTTCTGAGGTGTTTAGGACACAAACAGCAGTAACCTTGTAAATTGTGCATATTATATCTCTCGTTGGTAGTCCCGGGTTTAAAAATATCTTTAAACCTTTGAATCACAATTAGGCACTGGGATGGTAACTTCCATCACATATAAGCAAGAGGGGTAAATAAGTCTCTCACAGAAGTTGTTAGCATTTCTGTACCAATAAGACATCAAAGTAAAAGTGCAGAGACAAGGTTACCTCAAAGCAGTATTGCTCGCCTAGTATACTGCTGTGTAGTGCTCGAACTATGACATTCTTTTCATTAGCAAGGTCCAGAATTTCTATTCTACCCAGTGATTCTCGGGATCCATGAAGACTCCTGTGTGTCAGACACAAGACAATGCAATGATCAGTAACACCCCTGTATAAATATAACACTGTACACATGCATTCATAGCATAAAGGAGGACATTTCATCAGCAGCCTAAAGGAGAACATTTTTTTTTTAATATAACTTTTTATTTGGTTTTAAACATAAATTATAACTTACATTAAACAATAAACATTTTGGATTGATATACATTGCGTTTACAGTTATTGTGTTCTGCAGCCTAAAGGAGAACATTTTATCTGGTGCCTAAAGGAGGACATTTTATATGGTGCCAAAAGGAGGACATTTTATCTGGAGCCAAAAGGAGGACATTTTATATGGTGCCTAAAGGAGGACATTTTATCTGGAGCCTAAAGGAGGACATTTTATATGGTGCCTAAAGGAGGACATTTTATCTGGAGCCTAAAGGAGGACATTTTATCTGGAGCCAAAAGGAGGACATTTTATCTGGTGCTTAAAGTAGGACATTTTATCTGGAGCCTAAAGGAGGACATTTTATCTGGAGCCTAAAGGAGGACATTTTATCTGGAGCCTAAAGGAGGATATTTTATCTGGAGCCTAAAGGAGGACATTTTATTTGGAGCCTAAAGGAGGACATTTTATATGGTGCCTAAAGGAGGACACTTTATCTGGAGCCTAAAGGAGGACATTTTATCTGCAGTGTAAAGGAGATAATTTTATCTGGAGCCTAAAAGAGGACATTTTGAGGGTTGTTCTCTAAAGTCCGAATTTGGATTCCCATAGCAAATCCGCAACAATTCTCCCATTGTAAACTCGTGGCTGCAACAATATTTAAAGTTGCAGCTGCAACAATATTTCCATAGTAAAGTCGTGATTGCGACAGTATTCTCATTATAAAGATGCTACTGTGACTCACACCTTTACACGACAATTCGGACTTTAGAGAATAATCCCCTTTATCTACAGCCTAAAGGAGTATCTTCCGTCATAGGGCAAATGGAGGATATTTCATCAGAAGCCTGAAGGGGAACTTTGCCATTAAAAGGAATGTGATAGGATGCTGCAATTTATATTACTTTTCAATGGCAACAAAGCCAGCAGCCAAAGCTTTCTTCATAATTCATGTATATTGTCAGTGTGCAGTTATAAATATAGAAAATGATAATTGTGGTGGCATTTTGTCTCCTTTAAGCAGATCCATGTGATGATGACAACACTTCACTTCATTATACATACTGTATCTCTTCATCGCACCATAAATAGTCTAAATAAAGAATATATAAAAAGCTGACTACAATATGCAAAGGGCAAATTAATGCCAAAATCAAAAATTCATTTGGACATTATCATTCATTATTTTAAAGAATAACCTTCTTAATCTCCCTACTAAAAAAGAAGATTGTGTTTGATAGCACGCTAACATGCAATATCTTGGTTTATACAGGATATCGCTTACATTTTTATTTATTTTTTTATTGACTAATTCCTGTTGTTGTTCTAACAAATAGATTTGCATTAATGGTACCAAATTTCTCATACCTCACCAGTCTTCTAACAAATGTAAAAATAAATGTTTTTTTTTTTTTTTTTTTGCCCCACATTCAAATTAATGTTTTATTAGATACGAAGAGAATATCTGCAAAATCTGTAATTGACGCTCCATTCAATAGAACATTTTACAAGTTTTTGTAGGTGCTGAATACAATCTAGATCTGTTTCAGTAGAGGGCAGGTAGTTCTTTTCCACATTCAAAGAGGTACTATAGTGCTGATATAACTGCACACATACATATAAAACTCCTTTAAACTAAGTCGATTGGTGACACTAATAGTTAAAATGATTAGGGAAGAAATAATACTTGTCGTTTGTTACACTACTTAGTTCTAAAGAGAGCTGACATTTTCCTCCCCCATACCCACCCCTTCTTTCTGTTCTGCAAGTCAAGAAACACAAGAAAAAACTACCTGACTACTATTGGTTAAGCAGTGTGCTTACCTTTTGGCACAGTGCGGGAAGAGGGTTGCGGGGAAGTAAAGTGTGGGAGGGGGAAGCAAAGTGTGGGAGAGGGGTTGCAGGGGAAGTACAGAGTTGGAGGGAGTTGCAGGGGAAACAAAGTGTGGGAAAGGGGG
>WMED01020117.1:0-12245 GCA_019650415.1 Pipa parva
GCCATTGTAAGTGCTGGAATGCCCAAAAGACCTGGAACTTAGGTAAGTACCGTTACAGTCGGGAGTTTCAATGGAAAGTCTGGAACCCCAAAACGGCATCAGTGAAAATAAGAGTAGTTCTGGTTTCTGTCTCACTACTGGGTAAATATTAAGATATATCTTGTCCCAGTATGAGTTATGTATCCTGTATTTGGGGTGTCCTTACATTTCTACATTACTTAAAATTTGACAAACTTTGACCAAGGGAACAAGATGAGTTAAAGTGGGCCTATCACATGGGTGGAGAATCCTCCTAAGTGGAAGGAAGGCACCTCATTCTTTAACGATCAATGGACAATGCTTAATTTAGCTGGTCTACCCTGATAAACTGAGCCCTCCCATGGCAACAGGAGCAACAGCTAAATAAAAGCAGTTCCTCAAGTCAGAGTTCTGTAAGATCCAGTTTTGGAGCATCTGATTAAATAACAACTTCAGTGCAGGAATGCTTGATTTTACACAACAGGATACCAACTAAATTATGAATTGTGAACTGATTGTTATGGCCACACTGGCATTATTTGCATTTAGGCTCTTTATGGTCTGTGGTGTAAAACACAGTGGCCTGTATGGTTTACCCTAAAGGAAACAATGGCTACTATTTCTAGCTCAGCTGCCCTGGTAGCTTGGCATAATGATCAGCTCATTTGGTGCGCTCTTTCCTAGTTGGGTTTCACATCATGTGACAGGTCCACTTTTAGCATGGGGTTGGTGCCAAGATACTAAATTTACTGCTCATCACATAGCTTACACTACATCTATGTCAACAATCAACAATTAGTAATCCAAATACAAATGTTGCATCTCAGCATCCTCATCAGTTACCTGATCCCGCTGAAGAATGACCTGAAGTATGATATATTTGTTTGTCAGTATAGAGAACTGTAACACTACAAGTGTCATGTGACTCACAGATTCCACCGTAATATGCCCTATTATTTCCAGAGATCTGACACGGGATGCAACTGATGCAGGATTATTAGAATCTTGCTTTATTCTTGAAATTCTGGATCCCCCTGCAGGTACTTTTATTTGATTGCTGACTTAGTCATGTTGCACAATAAATGATACCCACATGTGAAATTAAAACCTGAGCTCAGATAAGAAAAAAAAGAAAAAAAAAATATCCTGTTGCATGAAATTCTACCCCTCTTTTTCAAAGAGCACAAACCACACACAGTTCAGCTCTCTCACAAAAACTGCAAGGTGCAAGGTTTCTGATTACATTCCACAAAGCCATTCATTAAATGAAAGCATTTCTGTTGCAACTGTAATAAACCAAGAGTTTATTTGTTAATAATTTGTCAGTAACCATGAACTTCCAGATGTTGTTAAACACAACTCCCACCATCTCCCAGCAGCTGACTCCTGACAAACGGGGCGCTAAGTTTTGCACACAGAAGATTGCAGATTAAACTTTGTTATGGGCATAATTAATTACGCTTCAATTTACTCTTTTCCCATATTTTTTATTTGTGTTTTTTTCAACTATTTACAAAAAAAAAATTGGTCACAAAATTCAGAATCAAAAAAACATTGAAAACAGAACAAAACTTTTTCCAGTTTTACATAACACAATTTAATTGGACTTTTGATGACGTTTATACCAGGTAAAAATTCTATTTACATATTGTTATTGGGGAAGTTTAGTGTTTGTTTGAAAAAATATTAGGGGGTTCTTCAACTGTCCAAGTGAATTCTCATCACCTCGGGTGGCTACGCCCTGATTCTCTACTCCTTACTGACTAAACAGTGGATTGCCATAACAAATCCACGACCGCATCAGAATTAACATAGTAAAGTTGCGACCGCGCCAGCAGCTGTCAGTTTTGTAGTGTGCAACTGTTGTTTGCTGGTGTATTCACCACATCACAGAGTTTGCTGAATACCCGAATACAGGGAATTGACGAATTCACACCTTTACGAGACAATTCGGACTTTAGTCAATAAGCCCTAGGTATTTACATTACTGTTGCATAGTAAACTAATCCTAATAAAAAATAGAGAGTATGATACACATTTTCTACCTTTTTTCAAATAAGCAGTGGATGTGTTCCACTGCAGGAAAACAACCTGCTACTCATTGATTCGCTGCTTTCTCAGTGTTATATACCAGTGATGGTGAAACTTTTCGGGAGGTCACTCACCAGCTCCTTACCCCGAAGTGCAGGCACTGATGAGTGATGTCATCAAGCCTGCATCAGAGGAGGAGCTCTGCTGCATCAATCCTATAGGCAAGCGAGCGCTCCTTCAGTGTAGGCTATGGATCTGACTTGAAAAATGTCAGGTCGGGTTCACTGTCTGCACTGAAGGAGTGCTGTACATTATCAGGTTTGTATTACTTATATTTAGATTGTGTACAGTGTGCATATGAATAGGGATTATTCCTTGGGGAATAATAGTGGGTATTATTTACAGGGTGTGGTGCTACCTACTAAAAGTTCAGCTAACTACAAAACAGATATAATACTATTGTGCTAGAAAAAAAAATCACCATTTGCATCAAAATCACTAAGGTAAATCACAATAAGCATAGAGGGGGCATCTATAAAAAGCACTGTGTACAATGATTGTTCACTATGTTTTCTATGCAAATGGGCATATATAAAGGAAGTATCCTGCATTAAAGGGTAAATAAAATCAGTATGTTAAGTTGCTTTAGGTGAAAGCATGGTATATGAATATAAAAAAATATATATTCAAAGAGTTTCATATCTTCATAGAACTAAAGAAATAGCAAGCGGGAAGGCAGATTTTGGTTGCAATAAATTTACATTCTCTTAAACAAGGCTTGAAACACAAACTAAATAAAATAAAAACAAGGTGAAAGAATAGAGACTGGCAGTGGTTTAAATTCCCTGAGGGGGTAATGCACCATAGTGCGAAGTGACCTCCGGATCCTTTGCATCACTTCGCACACGCTGTTATGCGCTCGCTGATGTCCTGCACGCTGACATCAGCGAATGCTTTAAAGAGATTCCAGTCTCGGCGAGGCGACTTGAGTCGCTTCGCCGAGACTGGAATCCCTTTAAAGCGTTCGCTGATGTCCACGTGCAGGACATCAGCAAGCGCATAACAGTCTGTGCGAAGTGATGCAAAGGATCCGGAGGTCACTTCGCACTATGGTGAATTACCCCCTTGAATCTCCAGGATTCCCATTTTTACATGCTAGCATTTCACTTTAAAGGGAGAGTTGTGGGATTTAGTGAAATCGATGTAGCCTTGGATGTGTTATTTTTCATAAATCCTGGCATGTATGTTACATGAAATGCACACTGAGATTGGCTCAGTGTCAGCTGTGAATGCACACGCAATAAACTGTGACCAGCGCTGTTCGCTTTCTTCTTCGCCGTGGGAATCCTGTGTTTAATGAACAAGTAAAAAATTTCCAACTATAAAAATACATCTTTAAGATTTTTCCACTGATTGCAGTTTGCTTAAAAACAGTTGCAATCTATAACATGCGTCAGCATTATGTTCACTGTATGTGTTTGGTTTTAAAGGGATGAGGTGGCAACCCTATTTGTTCTCTATCCATTATTTGCTTTCATATGCTCCCCACTAACCATACCACTCCCCATTGCTAGCAGTCATGCTTGCTCTTATATAGATATTGGATTTCCCCACCTTATATAGAGACTATAGGGGGTAGTTTTGCCGTGTCTATATGCACTTTTTTATGCTTTTTTTTTCCACATCGAAAAGTTTGTTTTTGATCCTTTAAAATAATCAGTGAAAAGCTTTATAATTCTTCCCCAAGCTTGAATGTTACAGGTGGGCAGAGGGCATAATTTGCGTTTGCAAATAAATGAGTTACTTTTTAGCATTTTACTTGTTTCCTAATTCTTATGCATAGCAATGTTTAATTGGGTGTTGGTGAAATACAATGTGGTGTTAGACTATGCACAGCTGTTGTTTAGATGATGATGTTTTGGGTTTTATTAATTCAGTTTTTTGGTATATTCAGTCATTTTTTTCTGTTTCGAGGATTATTTTTTGGGTTTAACCAGCTTTATGCCCATTGTATTCAAGCATGAGACAACACGATCTTTACTTGCTAGTAGCACCCTTTCAGATTCAATTTAATTGTAAAATACAATCCTGAGTTTTCAGTTGTTCTGGCAACCTTACATGCAATGGAGTTAGTTAGGAGTGTTTATTTGCACAACAAAACATGCAAAAATTGCAATCACTTACAAGTGAATAACTTATTATAGCCATGAGCTTAATGTATTATTTGACTTGTGGCTATTCATCTGTTTTGAGCTTTTAGTATTCCTCAGCAGCTGGTGGCCACAAGAGAATATTTGGTGATTTGAAATGAGTTTAAATGCATGTTGCATGGCTGCTTAAAAACATTCTGTATTATGTATCTAATGCCCAAGATACTCTAACGCTTTTTCAAGTCAACGCTGCAGCATGTGAATTTTATGTGTCGAATTCTCAAATTTCAATTTCAATTGTTGAATTCTCAAACAGCGGATTCCCATAGCAAATCCATGACTGCGTCAATTTTAAAGTTGAGACCGCTACAATATTCCCATAATGAAGTTGTGACTGCGACAGTAGCAGTCTATTGCGACCGTCTTTAGCTGGCGAATTCCCACCTTTACGCAACAATTCGGACTTTAGCCAAGAAGCCCCTGGGTGTTCCCCCACCCCCTTAAGAATCACCCCTCTAGTACTCCTTTATAAGTAATGTTGGCATGTATACCTGTATATTTTGCCTTCTGCAGTGTGTGTTCTTAATTTGCTGCAGCTAAGTGCAGGGGTGGAGTAGATTAGAATACTGGATCACAGTCCTTCACCCTTTCCGTGCATATCACTGTTATTTAACGGGGTCAGTAAATACTTGTGCACAAGATAAAGTGATCAGAAAATAGATGAAAGTTGTAAAAAAAAAAAAAAAAAAAGACAATTGTTTGTGCACAGGTGTTTGCTAGCGCATATCAGTTACACAGTCTTGTATGCAGCATATTTAAAGACAAAGTAAACCCTTGGTCCGTGGAGATTGATATCTACTTTGTTTGCCTGAGGCAAAAGTACATTTTACAAATGCTAGTCCACACTGACAGCTAGCTGGAACAGGATATATTCCAGTCTTGCAACTGCTCAAAAGGGTAAACATAGTCCATCAGATCATCAGAGAATAGTGTCTGAAGCAAACACCCCTTTAAAATAACTTGCAGCCTAATTCACCATTGTGCGAAGTGAGCCGAAGGCATCACAGCTCAATTCGCACAATGGTGAATTAGGCAGTTGGTGTCTTCCACCCATGGTCCGTTGTTGTATGTTTGTATTCTACATTGGACATGTTAAGTTGCATTTGTAATGACATTACAGCAAAGACAAGAGAGTATAGGTGAAACCTTTTATTGGCTAATGGAATAGAGGGTAAATGCAAGCTTTCGAGGCTCCTATGGCCTCTTCATCAGGCAAAATGCTTTCACTGTTCAAGTGTTTATCAAGAACACACCTCAGTTTCGGGAGGGATTATTATTATTATTATGTTTACCATTGTAATCAGTCTTATGGAGGTGGATTATGTAAAGAGTCTGTGAACTGTGGCAGTATGTACATTGATGTGTGCCTATACATATTTACATAAATAGATCTCTGTAAAAAGAGAAAGGACTTATGGGTGTTTGTAATATTAAATAACAGTTACAGCCATTTTGCTTTTTGGAGAGATGTATTTGCATATCCATTCCATTACGATATGCTAGAAAGTCATTCTACCTTAACCAAATATATAAATATTTGCACATACAATAATATCTTTATTGACGCATTTATGCATTTGTGTTTAGAGTTTTTCATTCCTATGCCTCCTCAGATTGCTTAAAAGGGCAGCTTGAGCCACTAGCTACCTGGCTTGTTACATGCTTAGGTAGATCAGTCTATAGGCAGTGCGGTGGCTCAGTGGTTAAGCATTCCTGCCTTGCAGAGCTGTGTTCTGGGTTCAGTTCCACCCTGAGAACTGTATGGAGTTTGTATATTCTCCCCACACCTGCGTGTGTTTCTTCCCACAATCCAAGAACATACATCTGTGTGTGATTGAATAAGGAAACTAGATTGTAAGCTCTATGGGGCAGGAGACTGAAGTGAATGATGAATCTCTGTAAACCGCTGTCTTCCCTTTCTGATGAAAGTGCATGAATAATGACATGGAAGAACCCCTTCCCCTTATCTGTCTTTCTGCATTCCACATACAGCAGCTATATGCGCATGTATGCACTGCTATGAACCCTAGCTACAGTAGGAGAAAGGACAGGGGAGTTGTCCTAAACTCTGGGTTACTGCAGTGACCAAGACATTTTGTTCATTCCAGTGTAGGGCATGAGGAGGTGATCCAGTTTAGCTATGCGCAGGCTGGCATTTAACACGCCAATCTTCCCTTTAATAGCTGTGATGGTTTTTGCTGTATTTAGGCAACAAAATTCCTCCTTGTCATGAAGAATGAATTTCCCCTCCAGATCTCCAGATAGTGCAACTGTGCAGGGTTACATGACCTTTACAATGACACTTAAATAGAACTACAGAACACAACTGTATATAACAAACTACTTATTATATACAGCATGAGGCAAATTATATGTGTGATTTTGTTTCCAGGGATGCTGAACTCTGTATCTGCGCCGTAACATGCGGCTTGTTACTATTCCATGACGTGGCAAAGTTTGTAGACGAAGTAATATGCTATTTTATCCCTTATTACATAGAGTGCTCTGTAAGGTGTTGGTTCTACAGAAACAAATAATTTTGTTTTATAATTGTATTATTACTCATTTTATCTCTGGTGTAGGAGTTTAGCACTGCCTTGTACAAGGAGAGTCTTTACTTGTTTTTATAAAAGTGACAATTTGACTGTCAAAGTGTCTCTTTGGGTCACAACTCTCCGATTGTTGTGAATTCTCTACTCGTCAAATAATGGGAAGAGCTCCATAAGTCAAAGATTGTCACGGCCAAATTGGTCGCAAATTCACCACCAATTTCCCGAATACTCGAATATGGCGAAGTGGCAAATGAAAGCCAGTTGAAAGCCCCTGAAATAATCATTTTTCTCTGTTTTGGAGACGAAACATTGGAACAAAACTCAATGTAGCAATAAAAAAAAAAGCCGTTTTTACCCACTCTTAGACAAAACAATTGGGGGACATCCCTCCATTGTTTTTTTCTTATATTCAGTCATATTAAACATATTATGATGAAAAGATCTGCACCTGTGGATTTCTAGATAAGCTACAATTTACAACACATGCTGTATACCTCTAAGGCTAATTTCACACTAGCGTATTATGTGCAGCGCATAATACGCTAGTGTGAAAAGAAAAAATATGATCCGGCGTATTTTTCTATTGTACTTACCTTTGACAATGTGAACACTCCCTCGGTGTTCATAGCTCTTTCTATCTGGCCGCATTTTGTGCGCAGCGTATATACGTCGGCAAAAATGAGACAGCCAGTGTTCTGAACGCAGCATATGCCCATCATACGCTAGTGTGTCTGGAACAAGACATAATATGCTAGTGTGAACCCAGCCTAATAGGGGAAATGACATGTATATAGCAAGATTGAGTTAAAAACTAAAAACAATCTTTACGTTTTCAATGTTTTTAATCATAGATTTTTCTATTACTAAATACACCAGAGAACAGTTTGCACAAAGCCCACATTCACTTATCTGCATTACCACCAGTGACCACTTCGAGTATTGTCAGTAGTTGTTTTGCTATGAGGAAATAGGCTCACTGACATTTTATCTCTGGAAAACGCCTGGTGACTGGCATCCTTACTGGTATTTCAGATAAGTGAATGGGAGCCTTAGTCTTTTATTTGGGAGCATTATGCAATATAAAAAAGCATGTATGCAATAATAATTAATAAATACTCTTTGTGCCTTATTAATTAAGGATGAATTCACCTGTCGAGTTCACCTCCCTACAATTCGAGTTGCATTGCCAAAACAGTTGTAAATTAACGACTAAGCAGCAAATAGACTTGTCAAACAAGCAGACAGCGGTGATCACTGTCGGATGCATTGTGTGGCATTGTCAGTTGTTGCCAGTCAGAAGTGGCGAAGTCAAACAGGTGAATTCAGAGCAGTTCATCTAGTTGCATTCGCTCCTTCGACACACTCCTCCTCTTAGTCAATAGTAGAAGTACATGTGCACGCAACACGCAAAGTGATGCGAAGCGCTCCGTAAGATCGTGGTTAGCATAGTCACCCAAATTGGTCATGTATTGGCCACATCACAGAGTGTTCTCAATAAGCGAACAAGGGGAATTGGTCAAATAGATGTGAATTCAGAGCTATACAGCCTTTAGTCAATGAGGCCCTTTGTAGCTGGTTTAAAGGGGAACTGTAATCATATTACATCTTTACATATGCAGTACTATACCTTAGTGTGAAGTGTTTCTCCCCAATACTTGTTTCATGTGATGCAGAATGATTGAGTAGGCAGCACTGATAAACTCCTGCACCAGGAAATGTGTGTGTAACATGTACTGGCCAGTCTTCCATGAAAAGGTTCCCTCCCCAGACATTTTTGCCCTACTTACTACTTAGCACAAGTGCACAAGTCAGCTTTCCCTCTGTAATCTCCTGCATTCCAACTTCATTTATGCAGCCAAAAGGTCAGCACACTGCCTAAACTAATTAAAGGAAACAAACTGCAAGTACTATTTCTTCCCTAAACTTTTTTTTAACTATTTGTGTCAGCAATTGGCTTAGCATAAAGGAGTTTCATATGTACATGTGCAGTTATATCAGCACTATAGTGCCCCTTTAACATGGGCTGTCATAAAACACAAATACCCAGCATATAGTGCTATTTTGAGAAATACTAAATGTTGAGGATTCGTACTGTGATGATTGATAAGCGCTACTATGTTTACAAAGCAGTCGAATTACATTTTTATTTAATCTCTATTACACACTGAGAATTTTTTCCATCTGTAATGAAACTTTCTTGTGGGAAGTTGATATTTCTCCAGTTTCCTTTCCACAACGGTGTCTTAAATAGCAATTTCTTCCACACTTTCGGTACATTTTGTGGTTTTGGATTCTGCTGCTGCCCAAGGTGACCTGCGAATGTTCTAAGAGGATCACTCATGCTAAAATGTACACTGCTTTTATATGAAAGAGTTCACTGTTACATTTATAGAAATATTTGTAACATATTCCATAATTCATTCTACCTCAGACTGTGGCAAGCATTATTACACTATTGTCTAAATGGACATAAGGCATAATTTAACATGACATCCAGGAGCAAGATGTAACAAGTAGTTCAAACAAAACCCGTAACCCCTAACACCACATACTGACTAAAATAACTTTAATGGAAACTTTTACTTATGTGTTGCTGTTTCATGCAAAAGGAACAAATATGTTAGCTTCCTCTTCTCTTAAAAACAGTGAGGGGCTTATTCATGAAATTTCATAAAAGTACGCAATTAGCATCCATTCCCCACTTCCTGATCTTGGCGTATTCATAAACTCTGAGATGTGGTCAGTTCATGACCAATTTGAATGCTTACAATGGTTGTGATTATACAGAGCTCAATGCATCACTCTGTGTGCATATGCACAGATAATTTGCGTATTAATTAAATGTTGGAGTCTGCCGAAGTAGCTAATTTGGCAAGGTGTACTGCACTGAACTTGTCCATTATACTTCTCCAGATCAAAGTGGTGAATTAGAGGGTCGATGGCAGTGCTCTCCCTGTTTGACGTAAGGTGACCATGTCCAATGGTGTTTGCTTCTTCGCTATGGAAATCCACCCCTTAGTGAATGAGAAAAAGTGAATTTTGCGACCATTCATGAATAAGCCCCCTGGTCTCCTTTCACACTGGCTGCTTGCATGTCAAAAAGCACAACAACCACAGATCTGTGTTGACAGAGCGGTTGATGAATACATGGAATATTGTTTCGGGAAGATGTAGTGGGGACAAATACAGTGACATAATTTGGGTGTTATTGATTGGGGCATTTGGGCGGTGTTGATTAACGAAATACTTTTTCAGATTCTATAAGTCTATGTAAAAGTCATATCCTTTGAAAGAACTGAATTACACACGCAGTTTGCGAGCAGCCTAAGGGGAAACTATTTACCTGCGTGCTGTGCAGTTCCTGTAACTTTTGGCGGGTGGGATCTTTAATCAGTATTTTTCCTGTCGTCAAGCTACAAGCATTTATGCTAGCTGGATCTCACTGTGCTATATGACACCATAGTTGCTGCATATTTTGAACCTGTGATATACAGGGCCATGATTGGTTAGATTCCTATCTACAATAGCAGAATGATATTGGCTTAACTGAGTGGTATGCTTATGTCTATAAATAACATGGTGCAACACTCTACTAGCTACAATAGCAAACTTGACTCTAGGGGGCTTATTGGCTAAAGTCCGATTTGTTGCATAAAGGTGTGAATTCGCCAGCTAAAGACAGTCACAATAGACTGCTACTGTCATAGTCGAGTCTTTGTAATGAGAATATTGTCGCAGTTATGACTTTACTATAGAAATATTGCCGCAGTCACAACATTAAAAATTGTTGCGGTCGCGACTTTACAAGGGGAATTTTTTTTGCAGATTTACTATGGGAATCCGCTGTTTGAGAATTTGGCAGTCAAATTCTCACTTTAGTCAATAACCCCCTAAGTGAATTTGTAGTCTAACCCCAAATAAAACCCATAAACCCCAATGGGACTGAGTAATAAGAAGTGGTAATCCAGAGGTGAGTACTTCTTGCTAGATGTTTAAGGGCCGTTAAGGCAGAAGCAGGAAGAAGCAGCATGATAAATGGTGATTAAAACTCTCTTGGTTTAATCACCTTTTATTGTATTACTTCTTCCTTATTCATTACATATTGTTAAACAATGGGACTGGCTGAAGTCTGTTTAATAACATGACTGTTATCAGTAACTATAAAAACAGACAGAAAACAAAACAATTCATTATTGTAGTCTCACTTTACAAACTACTTTGCCAATCCAAACAGTAATTTTTGTGTTTTTTTTTTGTGGGGGGGGGGGGGGGGGGGGGGGGGGGGGGGGGGTTGTTAGTTGACCATTAACAGTAGTATATGCCCTTAGTTTATTATGTTATAGACACAGAAGGGGTAATTCACTAAGGTGCAAATTCGACTGTCGAATTCGCAAACAGCGGATTCCCATAATAAATCCACTACAATTTCCCCATTGTAAAGTTGCGACAATTTTCCCCATAATAAAGTCGCGAATGCGACAATATTCTCATTGTAGACGTGACTGCGACAGTAGTAGCCTATTGCAACATTCTTTATCTGGCGAATTTGCACCTATACGCAATAATTCAGACATTAGTGAATAACCCCCAGAATGTTTTGTTATTAAAATGAGACAATGTATAAAATACTGGAGAATGGAGCTCTCAGGAAGGTTATGGGGAAATTAGATCTCTTAGACAGGCATATGTTACCCCAGCTGTATGTTAGATAATCTCACTATTACAGATAACATACCGTAATAAAATATGATTTCAGCACTGCAAAACCTTTATTATTGGAGGTTTATTTGAGGTGTCATTAATAAATCCCCCCCAGGAAGCAATGGCATGTAAAACAGCCACAAATTAAAGAAGGGTCAGTCTACTAAGACTCCAGCAAACTAAAGTGACCAGGCTACTATATATAGCCTGTGGGCATGGCTGTGTGGGGCAAGGGGGAGGGCAAATACTCTCAGGATTTGTAAGGGGGTTTTCCCCCTTCCCTTTGCAGAGTGCTGAGCTTAGATCACATCTGTTCCCGCCGCCTGTGATCGGATTAAATTACTGCACGTTGTGACTGAATGAGGCTTTTACAGAGGGAGGCTCCCAGCAGACTGCTGCACCTCTGTCTCCTACTAATCATAATAAAGGGGGAAGGAGATAGGCTCCATGTGTGCAGTGTAGGGGGACAGACAGGAGATAGACTCTCTGTGTGCAGTATAGGGGGATAGACAGGAGATAGACTCCCTGTGTGTAGTGTAGGGGGATAGACAGGAGATAGGCTCCCTGTGTGCAGTATAGGGGGACAGACAGGAGATAGGCTCCCTGTGTGCAGTGTAGGGGGACAGACAGGAGATAGGCTCCTTGTGTGCAGTGTAGGGGGATAGACAGCAAATAGACTCCCTGTGTATAAGGGGACAGACAGGAGATAGGCTCCCTGTGTGTAGTGTAGGGG